>VIAB01002697.1:9039-33215 GCA_009801035.1 Oophaga pumilio | reverse complement strand
GGGCCCCTTCCTGGTATATATGCTCCCCATCCTGGGCCCCTTCCCGGTATATATGCCCCCCATCCAGGTATATATGCCCCTCATCCTGGGTCCCTTCCTGGTATATATGTCCCCAATCCTGGTATATCTGTCCTTCATCCTGGGCCCCTTCCTGGTATATATGCCCCCCATCCTTGGCCCCTACATTAAGTAGTAATGTCCCTCATCCTGGGCCCCTTCCTGGTATATATGCCCTCCCCCATCCTGGGCTCTTCATGGTATATATGCCCCCCATCCTTGGCCCCTACATTAAGTAGTAATGTCCCTCATCCTGGGCCTCTTCCTGGTATATGTATATAGGCTCGTTCCTGAGATATGGCGATATATGGCATGCCGACGTCAGCTGCCGGCCTCTGATCGACCAGCGCCATGTATTGCAGTGCAGAGAGCCGGAGGGTTCCTGCGCTGCGATCCACTTCAGCTGAATGTGTGACCATGTGAAGTAGACGCTATGGTCGGGGAGTCCTCCAGCAGGATGGTCGCAGTTGCAACCTCTGTGACCGTGATCATTGCTCCCTTGTTTTTAAACCAAAACCAGGATGAATACAGAAGTGGTGACGAGTTTCTATTATACTTTTCCTCTGTTCCACTCCTGGTTTTGGCTTACACATACTGATGTAAAATACTGACCAAATACTGATCGTGTGCACATGGCCAAATAGTGAGGAAACTGATTGCAATTCAGCTTTTCCAGGAGCAGATATAACTTGGAAAAGACTGTGGGAATCACGATCCAGCATAGATTATGGAGGAAGTTTGGTGCAGTGCTGGTAGAGAGACGAGCGCCGTTTTCACTCTCCTCATTCGCATGTGTGCTGATAATGAATGTAGACTGTTCATATTTGCTTTTGAACTGGAAGCAGAGGGGTCCCGCTCATTATTATGGGGTCCGGCTGGTTTCCATTTTGCCGACTGTTTTTCGATTGGAAGAAAAAGTGCAGCTTATAAAACTTTTTCTTCCGTTCTAAAAATCTATGAAAAACTCTTCGGTTGTGAATTTTCTGTTGAAGAAAAAAAAAAAATCCTGCAACAGATGGAACAATTACTGACGGGGTCGCTCTGCTTCTGATTTCATCAGCAAAAGGGTCCGATTTGGGCATGAACTATAAATCGGAACAGAAGAAACTTCACAAACAATTACCGAGACTGGATACAACTGTAGCAAACACTCATCTGTCAGAAGAAAGAGGGGTGGAGGGATTCACAGGCTCTGGATAGAAGGAACAGTGTTTCCATCCGCTGATAGAAAGCAATTGTAACATAGTACGATATACAGAGCCTGCTCTCACAGCTGCAGGAGCGTTACAATGTTACAGCAGTGAGCTCTTTCCTTGGCTACGAGGCGGATAAAGAAGGGGGCCGGACTGGCCATCAGAAGGGCCGGTCTGGTCGTGGGCCGCCTTGTCTGCTACGTTGGTAACAGAATCAGCATTCTCAAGACATCCATACTGTTAAGAGTTCTGACGGAGCCCAAAGTCGCCGACTCCATCACTTGATTTCAGTCCCAGTCCGTACCTGGGGTCCAGGTCAGATTGGTACCCCCATCCGTTAATTATGGGCTGTGTGCCTGTAGATAGGAGGACCCTGCACAGCACAGGGCATGCTGGGAGTTGTAGTTTCACAACGGCTGGAAAGCCACAGGTCAGAACCGGAGAAGCAATGGCGCCACTCGCTTTATGGTAAATGAGGCTGATGCTCTTATACCGAGGGCACGTTGTGCGCAGATTCCCCTCTTGACAGATAAGTGACGTCTGCCGCTATTCACATTACAAAGGATCTTATTATACTGTGACAAACGCAAAATCCCACAAGGTAAAAGATCCAACTCTGCCGCCATTGTGACGGAAACTCAGCAACCTTTTCTTCTGCGAACCTGAAATGTTCCCCCGCACAAGGTCGCACTGCGGAGAGTAGCGCTCTTCATTACTCCCCTGCTAAATGGTATCACACAGGCGGGGAGAGGAGCAGGCGGCACAAACTACACAGATGTAGCAGAGCCGGAAAAATGCTGCAAAAACTGCCCGGGATCCCGGTGTTTGGGAGGAAGCGGCAGACGTGTCCCTCCAGCCTGATTACACAGGATCTGTGCAAAAAAAAGGATCATCATTATTGGGGGCAAGCTCCCACAGCTGCTGTACCCCTGCTCCCATATATTCATAGAATGGATCATGTCACAATGGGCAACAGCTGTAACACAACATCGCCAGGACGGTGTCGCCCGCCAGCGGCTCCTTCATTCGCCGGTTAGGGTTTGGTTCCAGTCGGATTTTTCCCAGGCATTGTTGCATTTGACCTTGATGAAGGTGCTGCGGAGAATCACAGGTCGCCCATTGTCTAATAAGACTGCACTGCAAACAAGTAGTTGTTGTTTGTCAGCGCTGCGGGTACAGGGAGGCCATTGTGGATAGAGGCCTCGGGCGAATAATGTCAGCACTTTATATACAAACCCAGTCTATGATCAGCAGCGCGGGCACAGGGTGCACAGACCTAAAGCCATTGCTGATGGTAAGCTGCACGCCTTCCTCTATGACGCCCGAGGCGAGGGCCTACACTGCCGCGCTCTCTTCATGGCCCTATGGGGATATTTGGATGAGTGGTGCACAGCCGGCACCCATGTAACAGGAATAGTCTGTATTACTCCGATGAGAGTCATTATTCCTCACGTTGCCTTCCTGGGCAGCATTACCTCGTATTGCGAGAGCCGCCAGCACTGCTCACATCCCAAGCATGCCCTTACATTTAGGGAGTGACTCACGCATGGGGCATGTATGAGTGGTGTAAAGTGCCCCTGCTGCCCTCAGCCGTCCTCGCTCCAGAGCAGCTGTCAGATGGGAGACACATGAGCGACTGATTTGTGCTATGAAGAATTTGTCACTGTATTTGCAGCTGCTGCGACTCTCCGTAACCTTTCTGTACAGGGAGGACGTGTTTCATCACCGGCAGATGCTGACATTATAGCTAAGGGGCCTTGAAAAAGTTTGCCGTGGTGTCTAAGGCTGGTAATGCACACCTCAGCTGCTGCAGAACCTCGTAATGCACACCTCAGCTGCTGCAGAACCTCGTATTGCACACCTCCGCTGCTACAGAACCTCGTATTGCACACCTCCGCTGCTACAAAACCTCGTATTGCACTCCTCAGCTGCTGCAGAACCTCGTATTGCACACCTCGGCTGCTGCAGAACCTGGTATTGCACACCTCGGCTGCTCCAGAACCTCTTATTGCACACCTCGGCTGCTGCAGAACCTCGTATTGCACACCTCGGCTGCTGCAGGACCTCGTATTGCACACCTCGGCTGCTGCAGAACCTCGTAATGCACACCTCAGCTCAGCTGCTAACACATAAGAAGCAAAAAAGTTTTTTTCAGCTCACCCTTGATAAGCTCTGAATGGACTTGAGGAGACGCACGGAGACACGGCTCTGCCTGACGTCGGAGTAATAACTTGTGAAGAAAAAGGAAATCCAGCTTCATCCAAATAAAATCAAAGAAAAACTTTATTTGTGTTCCTTCCATATTTAAAAAAAAAAAATGCTGCTGGGACACATTGGACTAGTAGAAGAGAGGGTGGTGGTAACTGCTGAACGCGCTTCGAGCGCAGCGTGTTCTTAAACTCGTGTATGTAACGTTTCTCCGCAACAAGACCATTAATATAAGGCAGACAGGACTAGTGTAACATTTCTATTAGCCGTATGCCCATAGTAACAGGTCATACACGTCACGGTAAAGATTCCCTTTAAGTTTTATTTTCTTTGGTGAAGTAAACCACTTTGGAAAAGCAGAAGAAAAAAAAAAACAAAAAAAAAAAATAATTAAGAATAATATGTTGCAAACCCCAACAATCCTCGTCCGAGCCAAGGTGAGACAAGATGGGCATTGTGCGCAGCCGTGGGCTCGTCTCCTGACAACAATGCCGGTCCTGTCCCACCTCGGCGCTCACGTCAGCAGCTCAGACCTCCGGGCCGGGGGGAGAGAGGCCATCAACACGAACAGGTGTCTACTGAGGCCACAACCCCCTCTGGCTATTGGCGGTCCGATAACAAAGGAACCACAGCCAAAATATGGCGGCCGGGTATCCTGGATGTCAGCAGATACTTGATTAGTCCTAATTACTTCTCAGTTCTCAGTCTGGTCTTCTCGATGGTAATTACACCGGTGTCCGCCTGGATTTCCTGGTCTTCCCGGTGAATGTTTGCATTGATGGACTGTCGTCACAGCGCAGACAGCAGCTTCTTATCATTATGCCAAAAATATAATTGTCACCGAAAAAAGGGCAAATCTAAAGAAATTACCATCAGGACTTATTCTGCATGACTCCAGGGGGCGCTCTTGGATCTTGAAGGGCATGTCCACCTGAGTAACTAATGGTTTCCATCGATCCAGTAGATCAAAAATAAGAATGTGCTAACTTAGATTTTCAGTTTTAATTAAATATATCTTATTATTTTGTGTATACAGATCCTCTGCAGTCCAATCTGTCTCCATGGCTACAGGCTACAAACTAACCCTGTGTAATCCATTTTCCACTCCTTCTCCCCCTCCATTTATCCCTTGGTTTTGTAATTTTTTTTGCTATCCAACTGAATGCAAATGATTTCATGTAATACAGGAGGGTATGACTGCAGGATCTGACTACACAGGGCTTGTTTGTAGTCTGTAACCATGGAGACGCATAGGTTTGTGTTGGAGCTTTTTACAGAAAATGATAAGTGACGTTTCATCAAGACTATTTCCAAAGTTGCGCCATTTTTTAATTTCTTGACTAATTGCAAAAAAAAATCATGTTTTTTTTTGGGAGGAAAAATCCTTTTAATTTAATCCCAGTGATTAGCTGTGCAGCCATATACTGCTGGACTGAGGTCCATACACCCACTGAATAATGGCTTCCTCCATCTGTGACTATGGATGGTAATGCTTTCTGTTTCCTCCTAGTATGGGGTCTCTGTGGAGACTACTCTGTGAACCTAATGCTAAGGGGCTGATATCAGCTAATTAGGGGATTATTTCCACTTGTCAGATGAATTGCCATCAGTATACAGAGGGGCATGCTGTTTGGTAAATGGAGCGTCTGACAGTGGACATCCCCTCTATACCGCCATAGCATTGCACACAGAATAGCAGGATCTGCCGCTGTTCTATGGTAGCTGGGTATGTGCCGGCTGCTAGTACAGCAATAGCGGAAATTAATGGGGATTTTCTTCATTGAAGAACTCAGTAAGTGAGAATATCTAGAAGTCGTCATCATCCAGGTCAGATCACAGGACGAGCTCAGAGCAGCGCAGGATATACAGGGACATAATGGTGATAACACCCGGGACCCCCACTGCCAGCCATAGGAATATCTCTGCAGTCACCATTACAGTAGTTACATTTTTCAATATAGTACAAGAATATAACTACTATAATACTGCCCCTATGTACAAGAATATAACTACTATAATACTGCTCCTATGTACAATAATGTAACTACCATAGTAGAAAGTTATATAACTGGTCAGGGGTCAGTGGAGGTAGGTGTGATTGGGATGTGAGAATCATCAGCCCATGAGAGAGTGCAGTCGGGTTGAGTGGTGATGGACTCGTGTGGGGAAGCTATTGCTAAGTGAAGAAGAGATCATCAGCGAGTCTGGGCGATTAGTCAGTAGCGAGTGGCAGAAGAGTGACTCTCCTGTAGTGTGGCCTGGTTGCTTCAGTCTTGTGGTGTAGTGGACCTAGCAGGGATGTTGTAGTTCTGATCTGTAGAGAACGGGCTCTTGGAGACAGGACCAGGATGGTGGCACCATGAGATGTAGACCCTTGGACAGCAGTTGCTGTAGAGCAGAGTGAAGTCACAATTATTCATAGTCGTTGGGTGGAGAACAGCAGCGGCCACGACTGATTCTTCGTATATTCCCTGCGGAGTTCTTCCTTATCGGCGGCTCCTCAGGATCCTTAGTTTCCAGCTTTGCTTTAGAATAATAACTGGTTAATCGTTCGGCATCTTCTTGTCTGATGGTTCATTTATTTTTCTGTATTTTCCATGGACTTGTGTATGAAAAATATGCAAAGTCTCGAACTTGGCCCAGAGTTGTTACATTTTATCACTCGGTGGAGTCAGACATGGCTCCTTGTGTGTCTGATATTTACCAGATACAGATCTCTGCCTGAGACATCAGCCAATGTAATTCAGGGAGGAGGTTCTGCTGGCCAAACCAGATAGAAGGATGGCATGAGCCTGGTGGCTCAGTGGTTAGCACCATAGCCCTGCAATGCTGAGGTTCTGGGTTCAAATCCCACCAAGGACAACATCTGCAAGGAGTTTGTATGTCCTCCCCGTGGTCGCGTGGGTTTCCTCCAGGTTCTCGGGTTTCCTCCAGGTTCTCCGGTTTCCTCCCACATTCTAAAGACTGATGGGGAATCTAGATTGTGAGCCCCAATGGGGACAAAGAAGATGGTGGCACTATATAAGTAAAATAAATTAACTATTGCCTCTCCTACCACGTTCCATGGGCGGTCTGTCCTCGCCACACTTTCCTTCCACCATTTTTCGCATCCTTTACAGTAGAGAGGGGCCATTTTTCACCGTCCCTGCCTGTAGAGGGGATAGTGATTAGTGGGAACCTATAGTTGCCCAATTTCATGGCCACTGCTTCTTCATAGACCCCATAAGAGCTGTAAGGGATGGGCCTACATAGGACCCCACTGGACATGAAGACCACTGTCCGGAGCGTGATGGACGTCGGTATCTGGATTATACGACACGTGTCGCCCCTCTGAGCGTTTGATTGGGGTCTCCGGTGCCTCCTCGGCTCCGGTCTCCTCTCGCGCTGCTCACTGTGACATCCAGGATGTGGTTTGTGTATTTATCCTAATTATAGACAAATCCGACCCTCGTCGCGGTCCCTCCATCCCTGGTCGCACACACGGATTCGTCCTCCCCTCGGCCCGTGTTTTTTTACCCGACGTGACCCTATTTACTGAAAACGTCAATGGCTTAATCTGTTTATGGATCCTACAGAATTAAATTAGATTAAAACTAGGAGGAGGCTTCAATAAACAGCCGGCGCTGCCGCCACATTTGGCTCTTGTCAGTGGAAACAAGAACGTTTGTTGCCGAGAGTTGATTCATTATGAGGCTTTGTGGACGTTAAAGTGACCTAAATAATAAAATGCCTCCTATTGTCGGGAATCAGGGGGTCCCAACTGTGACAGATCCGCGTTTCCGTTTACCTAATGATCAGGCAGAGTGTGGATAATGTGCTCTGCCCCATCGTAGAGAGCACTATGAGAGATGGTGATGACGAAGCAATGAGAAGACGGGCACACGCCAAGTGGTGAGCCCCCTTTATTCCCTGGAGCCATCATGAACTCATCGGCAATCCAAGGCGACAATTACCAGTTCATTACTCTTGGCCACCGGGAAAGCCAACCGTAACCCCTCTACTGCCATTAATGGGTTTGTGCCAAGTCAGGAAGTTATACCCTATCCACAGAAAAGGGGATTATTTCCTGATCACTGGGGGTCCGACCACGTTAAACCCCCCACATATTACGGAAAAGGAGCTCCGCTCCAGAGACTTCCAGCACTCGGCATGGAACAAACGGAGTGAAGGTGCGCAGCTGCGCATGCTCGATCTCCGCTACGTTCAGACCCCCATTCTTAGGATCGGTGGGCCGAGGACCCAGTTTTCCAATCACGTATTTATCCCCTATCCTACTGATTGCAGATCTCCCTTAAGTCTGGAATCTTGGCCCCTTCATGCGCCATTGATAGCTGAGAGGTGGCTGCGCATGCTCGATCTCCGCTACGTTCAGACCCCATTCTTAGGATCGGTGGGCCGAGGACCCAGTTTTCCAATCACGTATTTATCCCCTATCCTACTGATTGCAGATCTCCCTTAAGTCTGGAAACTTGGCTCCTTCATGCGCCATTGATAGCGGAGAGGTGGCTGCGCATGCTCGATCTCCGCTACGTTCAGACCCCCATTCTTAGGATCGGTGGGCCGAGGACCCAGTTTTCCAATCACGTATTTATCCCCTATCCTACTGATTGCAGATCTCCCTTAAGTCTGGAAACTTGGCCCCTTCATGCGCCATTGATAGCGGAGAGGTGGCTGCGCATGCGCTGCTCTCCGGCGATTCTTACGGCAGTTCCGAATATTAAAAGACGAGCGCACGCTGAAAGTTTCACGACTCCCATACAAATCATCGGAGAGAGTCTCTCACGAGCAGTCACCTCTTTACTGACAGTGGCACATGATGATGTCCCATTCTTACGACAGCTGAGCCCCGTCATGGGATCCGCATCTATCGGATATCCCGTGGCTATGCCATACACATACGAGATGGGAATAACCCTTTAAGCAACGGATTAATATTTTTTACAAAGCGGTTCCAAAGTCGGGGTCTCGTTTTACAATAAGAGCAGATCCAGGTGCAGTAGGTCACCTCGACCTTGCAGGGCCCACGTTCCCATCCCTTACACTCGTGCTCGCTGTCTGCCTCGTATCGTGCTGAGCAAAAGGAAGACACGTCCTCTATGTGGAAGTGAATAAGCCCACTGTGCTCCAGGCTGTGGCTGACACAACTGGGGGGTAGCGGGAGGACTGGGGTTTGTTAATGCAAAACAGTCACCCCCCCCCATTCCAGGACTTTTAACCCTTCGCCTGCCTCTGCCGTCTGCACATAGGATGTTTTTGTTTTCTGCAAATTGGTTCTATTTCTAGAAGGAGACATCATCAGTAACGTATCGAGCCATACATGTGAGCGGCAGGTTTTCTGAAATGTTAATGTGGTAAAGCGCCCCCTGCAGGATTAGATTATACAGATCGTTAATGTGTTGCACGATATAGAAATGTTTGACGATGTGAGACCGAAGCGGTTTATAATAGACTTATAATATAGAATAGACTGGAACGTCTTCTTTTTAATTTAACTTCATCCCTTAAAGGGGTGTACTTTCTTTTTCCTTAATTTTGTGGTTCCGCCATTGTTTTTTTTTTTTTTGGAGGGGGGATGCTGTTTGAACATTGTTTACTCTATTGTAAAATAATACAGTAAGTTTATGGCGATACCAAATTTATGTAGGGTTTTTTTTTTACATCTTTTGCATCATAAAACCCGCTTTTATTTACAAAATATGTTTTTCTGTCTCCAAATGCCATGACTTGCTTCAGTCTTATGTATTATTATTTAAGACTTTTTTATGGCTTTTTTTTTATACCAGATTTTTTGGGAGGGAGGAAAAAAAGCAGAAGTGACACGATGGATTATTTTTCTTTTTTGTACGGTAAAAAATTGCTAAAAAAAGTGATTTTTTCTTTTTCTTTGCTATTTTTTTAAAATCTGAATTGTTACAATTTTTAGACAGTATCCTGCAGTACTTCTTCAGGAGCGCAGTCAGACGGTCGCAATACTCGGACTGGCCACACCTCTCCCTGAGCATGACCACTGCATCGAAATACGTGAATCTGTCACACTCTGGTCGGGAGAGCCGCCGGCCAGTCCTTGCACTGCGGTCCGATCTCGGTCTTATTAATTTGTGATCTTACAGTCACATGGACATGCAGGGAAACACTGCAACAGGAACTTCCTACGTAGAGCGCAACAGTCGAGATGAGGCTGCCTCTCGTAGCTGCGCTCTGCATAGGCAGCAACTAGAATGAAAAAGCTCTCCGCATAATGAAGTGAGCTTTCTCAGCTCAGTCGCTGCCTATGCACAGCGCAGCAGCCGATAAGCTCATCTCAAGTACTGCGCTCTGCGTAAGCTGTGACCGAGATGGCAGAAGTCGGGCAGATAATTAATGAAGATAGTATTTTTATAATAAAAGCTATTTTTAGACTTTTTCTCACCTTAATTAAGTTTAGAGCTCGGTTTAGGACTGGGTTTAAGTTTAAAGTTAGGTTTAGGGATAGAGCAATTAAATAGTTACAGGAAGAAAAAGTTAAAATTTTAAAAATAAAATATATATTTTTTTATGTCGGATTTCAGGAATAGTATTTTCTTCAAAATCCAACACACGTGCTGGGGGGATAACCGTTCAGTACTGGACTGGAGGAAGGGACCCAAGGAGTGTTAGTGGTTCAGGGGCAAGGGTGCAGAATCCGTGCCTTGCCCCGGCCCCGGGATCCCACGCTGTTTGTCCTCTTCCACATCACTGATAGATGGAAACGTCACATTTATAAGGTCTCAAATTTTCCAGCACCTTTTTTTTTTTTTTTTAACACTTTTGGCCTCGATATGGATTGGGACCAATTCCAGCATCATTGGGAAGTCGCCCAATTCTCCAGGGGACAAATGGAAAAGTAATGAGGCGGTTCCAGAGAAGTCGCCTCTCCAGCGGATCAGTGAGGACGGAACGAGCGAGGATGGGACGGGGCCACTGACTGACGCACAATGGAGCCAGGATCTCTGACACTTGGTATCCTCCTATCCTGATATATAAGGCGGCTTTGTCTTCTTTCATCCACACCTCACTACAAGATCCGCACATCACTCTCCTGAAATACTCTGTGCTGCTGGCGCTCCTTCTGCTATATATCTACCATCCTATGCCCCTTTATTTGTTTCCATTCCCCTGTGTACATCATTCCACAGCCCCAGTGATATACAGCACCACCGCCAAGCATGAGATAACACCATTCTCCTGAAATACTCTGTGCTGCTGGTGTCCCTGCTCCTTCTACTATGTACATGTCACATGTAGTCCACACTCACACACTTCTGTCCTGAAATACTCTGAGCTGCTGTATATAACTTTGCCTTTGGCCTCCCGAACCCTGACAACACTACGGATTGACTAGGGGCACTATTTCTATGTGGGCACACTAAAAGGATTGAGCAAGGTTAAGAGTGTTACTAAGTAAACATATAAAATCCAAAATGTGTCCCCCTTTCCTGTCTTCCATAGTTGAGAGTTATGGAGACTTCCACAAGATCAGTGCATTCCTCTCCTGAAATACTCTGTGCTACCTGAGAACTCTTCTTCCTATCGATTAACAGCCCTATTGACCCTATTCCCCCTTTTTCCTCTTGGACCCTGACATAAAGCCCTGTCCTCACTACAGGTTACTGCCGCCTACAAAATCAGCACACTCCACTTCCGCTGCAGCCATCATTCCCGAGATTTGCTCTCTTCCACAATATTCTTAGCAACTTTTTTTATTATGGGAACTGAGCTACATACTCACTTTGGTTAAAAAGTCCACATAACAGCCCCCCTTCACCAAAAGAGCCACATTGCAAACTCGTGCTTCATGTTTGTGATTCAGTTCCCGGGGGGCAGCGATGGGGCCCAGCAGCACGACCCCATGGTGTTTGTTCATCCGGCGGGTCCAGAGGCTTGCGCTCCCTGCTGACACGGTACAAGCTCCACGTATTAATAGACATTGCTTTCATTAATTATTTGCTTTTCCCACAGATCTCGTCTCATATTAAATTCCTTCTCTTACATTCTGTTTACAGACATTTTGTTGGGATCTAGTTCAAGTCGGAATTTACAGTCTACTGAAATCGCAGATATTTTTGGAAATGATCCACGTTCCCCAACACTAAAATAGCAAAGATAATAAAAGCAAAGTTTCTTTAAAGGGAAATTCCAGTTTTTATTTAGGCATCCATACAAATGTCTAAAATAAAAAAATATATGTGTGTATATATGTTGCATATAAGAATACTCTTAAGTCCAAAAATTCTCTGATTTCTCATGCTCGGTAACTTGCCACCACATCATATAGTGAGTGGTTCTTCTTACATAGTTCTGCCAGCACTACAGGTGCTTGAACTACCCCTCCCCTCACTTATCAGCATGTACTGCACCAGCTGTTGGGTAATGGATTGTCGGTCCTGAGTGCCGGCTTTTCTCTTCTGCCTGTTTTACAGTTTGTTAGATAGGAAAGAAGCAACAAAGAGCTGCCTCCATTTCTCATAATTGGACTAATCCATTCTCTACGAGGGAAGTGTGAGCACTGAGGCTCATGTGACATAATAATGTCCTGCAAGTACTGGACGGGAGAGGTCCAAAATCACTGAAATGGATCAGCGCCGGCCAGGAGGTGAGTATTGGGTGTATGGCGTTTATATTTTACATAGGATCCTGTATCCCAAGTGCTGGATCACCCCGCTCAGCTTAAGCCGTCAGTATACACTGCGATTATTTATATATACACACCGTCTCTTCAGAGAGGAAGAAGACCGGCTCTACTGTCACCTAATGAATGTAGCAAACTGAAGTCAATATTGACCCTTTAATAAGTTTTGTTTGTCACATGGCTTCGGATAAATATACAGTATATACACACATACTAAATGGAGGAAAGTATTGGGATATATGTCTAGATCACTGCATTCTGGTTTCTCACCCAGTCTCATTGCCCCCGGTGTTTAACATCCGGCCCCATTACTCCAGTGTATAACATCCAGCTCCGTTGCCCCCTGGTTGATGACATCTGGCATGGTTACCCTACCGGTGTATATTATCTGCCCCCATTACTCCGCTGTATAACATTGTCCTAAGTGTATACCCTCCGGCCCCCCGCCATACTATGTGCCATTACTACCATGTGGCGGATCGGCCGGTGGTGCGGAGCTCACTGATCCCAGCGCGGTCCTGTAATTGGAGCCACCGGGGTCACAAGTCCGTCCATGACATTTCTTCCCTCTGAATCACCTGTGAGTGATATTAGTGAGAAGTGGAAGGAACCGCAGCAACTCAGCCACAAAGTGGAAACCCCATAACGTTACAGAGCGGGGGGCTGAGCACTGAGGAACAGAGGGTAGAAAAGTCACCGCCGCTCTGCTGACCCCATAACTGAAGAGAACAGACCTCCTCCGGTATCAGCCTAAACACTGCGCCCCCACCGGGAGCTTCATGGCCGAGCAGCTGCACACAGCCGTACATCACCAAGCACAATGCTGAGCGTCGGATGGAGTGGTGTAAAGCCGCCACCACTGGAGGAGACGTGTTCTGTGCAGTGACGGATCGCACTTCACTATCTGTGTCTGATGGAGGAGTCTGGGTTTGGTGAATGCCAGACAGACTGGATGATGTGGGATCAGGGCTCTGTGTGGTCGTGTAATCTCTTCCTGAACGTCGTGTTCTTCACACTGAAGATCGTCCTTAATGACATTGGCCTGATGTTGGGGGTCATTGTCCTGGTAGAGAATAAATTTGGAGCGAATCAGATGCCTCCCAGATGGTATTTCATGAGGGATGAGTTTCTGCCTCAATTTGTCGGCGTTTAGTACACCAAGAAATTGGCAACGTTGAGGATTGTCGATGCAGTGATCAGACGAGGAAACTTAGTGCAGCAGATGAAAGACACAATGTGTCACTTCCCTTTGATATTGGAAGATGTCCAGCAGTGCCACCAGCTCAGAACCGTCAGCAGCCGGTGCCTCCAGCTACACTCGTCTACAGTTCAGAGAAATGTTCTTCATGAAGAATTGTGGACAAAAATCAGACATTCAACACGGAGACAAGATCGAGGGACTCAACTATGCACGAAAACGTAGGAACTGGACTGAAGAAGAATGGCAACAGGTGCTCTGGACTAAGGAGTCAAAATGGGAAAGATTTGGCTGTAACAGAAGGAAGTGTTGGAGGGCGGCACAATGATGAGGGTCTGCAGATAGCCGTGAAGCAGGTGGGGGATCCTGCAAGTTTGGAGCTGCATGTCAGCACATGGAGTTGGGCATTTGCATTAGTGATGTCCTCAATGTGAGATACAAGGATATACTAGTCCACCATGTAAAACCATCAGGGAGGCGTTTGATCGGCTCCAAATTTATTCTATAGATGGACAACGACCCCCAACATCCAGCCAATGGCATTAAAAATGATCTTCAGGGTAAAGAAGAACAAGGAGTCCTGGAGGTGGTGATCCAGCCGCACAGATTCCTGATCTCACATCATCCAGTCTGTCTGGGATCACATGGAAGATCTGCAGAAGATCTGGGGTCAGTTCTCCAAGATGTTTGGAACAACCTCCTGCTGAGATCCTTCAAAAACTGTGCGAGTGACGAGAAGAAGTGAAGGCGCCGGCCGACCCCAAACATTGATGGGATTTCGGTTTCTCTTCTGTTCAATCACTTTGCAATTGAAAATAAACATTAACACTTGTATATTTGGAAGATTCCTACGGGGCAGCATTGTCTCCACACCTGCCTAACACTTTTGCACAGTGCTGTATATACATACTATATAGGCATAATTCATCATTTGTTTTGCATTACATAAAACTTTTAATTATACTTAATTGCAGTATTTTCGGAGAGGTCCTGGCCGGAGCGCGGTCACCGTGCGGCAGGAGATCTGGAAGACGTCGCCTGCTGAGTTCTGAGAAATGTTACGAGTTATATAACTCCAACCAGCAAGTAAAACCTGGCTCCTTGGAAGAACTGATTTATGAAAGTTCATCCAGACGCCGTTTTTGGTTTGACCCCCTGTCTTTCCCGATCGTTGCGTTGGGCAGTCGGCTGTGCCGCTCTCTTAACAACGAAAAATTAAATTCAAGGGATAGAAATCAGTCTAAAATGAAGCAAAGTCATAAACTTCTGAGATTATTATTATTCTGCAAGCACTTTGCATACCATTACACTAAACTGCTTCCTACATGGTCTTAATACATCAGAGGCCCGAAAGGCTGCATAATATGTCATGCTGCAGTGTAAAGAATGGGGGATAGTTTTACAGTTAGGGGCATATGTACCACAAACTGCTTGTCTGCGTCTATGTAATTCCCTATGTAGTGAGCTCCCCCTAGTGGCAGCTAGAATTCTGCAACTTTTTTCAACTGTGACGTAATGAAGGGGATCTGGAGGTTTATGGAAACTGCAGGTGCGACTTGATTCAGGAAATTATTTTAAATTCTCTCGGTATACTCTCCTGAGCTTCTGCTGGGACAGGCGAGTCTGTAGTGCAAGTTTTTCCTGAATCTCATCCAGAAACAAATTTCACTTGATTAATCTGACGCGTTCACGTGGTTTATGCCTCAGGGTGGGAAACAACAGGTTCAAGCTCAGAGCCAACAATCTTGGCACTGTAAACTGAAAACTTCCTTAATGAGCGACTGTCGGGAGAGAGGTTCACCTCCCAATGTGCACCGGACTGTGCGCCAGCCCTGTTACACCGCCGGAGACATGCATGTGTGATATCATCATTGGAGGAGCCATCATTCATATCTTCTACAGGGAATTAAAACACAAGTAATTAAAAAAAAAATCCCAAAATATCACGATTTTTCCATTACAAAGGAAAAAAACTGGATAATTAGTATTGGTGAAATACCCAGTGCATTGAAATCCTCCTATTATTTATCTCACACAATGAAGTTGAAATAATAATAATAAAAAATAAAAGACAAAACATTATTTTCTGTTTATCCCACCTCACGGAAAAATAATAAAAACTTCAAAAAAGTTGTATGTACCATCATCTCACAGAGTGTAAAAAAGTATAAATTAGCATTTATGTACAAGAATACACTATAATACTGCCCCATATATACATGAATATAACTACTATAATACTGCTCCTATGTACAAGAATATAACTACTATAATACTGCCCCTATGTACAAGAATATAACTACTATAATACTGCCCCCTATGTACAAGAATATAACTACTATAATACTGCCCCTATGTACAAGAATATAACTAACCCTTAGTGATTTGTGAGGACCCCTGTAAATCCTGCAGATGGGATGTAACATACAGGTGAGTGTTCTTCCTGTGTTTGGTATTTCGGCTCTATTTCTGGGGGACATTACTGACCCTGTGTCCCGGTGATGTCTCAGTCTTGGGCTCACCTCGCTATCTTATCACTGCTGTGGTTCTTGGACTTGGATACATTGCATGGAAACACTTCTGGAAATGTTTAGACAGAAAGTCATTTGTTTTGCTTCGGAACTCGGAGCCGTTGCCTTGGAGATACTCGGGATTTTTTTTTTTTTTTACCGGTTTGTGTTTTCTAACTTATTTTCTTGGCTCGGAGTCGGCGGCTCTTAACCCACTCAGTGACAGTGTGGGAATACGGAGATGTACGAGTCACAATATTGAGGCGCACGGTACACAGATATCCGCTTCCCCCAGGATAGACCCATATACCTCCTAAATATTATTGTATATGTGTAACACACGGCATTGTATTCAGCCCCTTATTTCGGAGATCTGTGCGGACCCCAAAGTTAAGTCACCTCATTCAGCGTTATGTTCATGAATTGTCTGGAAGTTTACACAAAAAGTAGTTCTACTGGTTCTCGCCCTGATCAGCTCTTCTGGGAAGAATCACTTTTCCAAGCGATGCTTCAAATCGCTTGGAAAAGCGCGAGCATTCGGCAAGCTAGAAAGGCTTGTGTTTTGTGTTTACGCATGCGTTATACTCGCGGCGAGGAGTTGCGCAAATGCTCCGGACAATTCCGGAGCATTTCTGCAACGTGTGCACATAGCCTTATGCTCAAGATGTCTCCACATGTGGTCACATTACGAATAATGTCCAGGAAACTCATGGAAAATGAGGATAATTCCCAAAAGAGCACAGGCACCATCTCCTTCACATGTCTGGGGGCTTCATGGTGCCTGTGTATGTGGGGGGTCTGCATGGGCTTTCTGGCATGTGGTCTGTCTGTAAAAATGATGAGTCAATTTGGAGGTCTCTCTTTGGGGTCTGCAATAGGGGTTCTGGCCTGACGTCTTCATAAGTGGTGGTCTAGTCTGGGGTTTTCCTAAATGGGGGATCTAATCTAAGGTCTGTATTAAAGAGTAGGGTGTTATGATTCGGTAACCAAGGAGGATAATAGAGAAATAGGCTAGGCAACCAGACACCCAGAGAGGTTGGTAACTTAGCGGATTGCAGACCCCTAAACTGACAACACAACTAGAATTAGCCATGGGACGTTCCTACGATGCCCTAGACGCCTCGACACAGCCAAAGAGTTAACTAAACCTAAGGAGAGAAAGGGAAAGCTAACTGCCCTGGAGTAGACCCCCAAAGGAGTAGATAGACCCCAAACACAGGCAGAAAATAGAATAAGCAAATGCTGGGGCCCAAACTGTCTAGATAGAACGGGACAGGAAAGGATACTGTCTGCAATCCCACAAAAACCCTAAGAAAAACTTCAACACGTCTGATATGCAAAAATACTGAGGCCACACGACCTCACCCCCACTAAATCAGAACTCTGGTGTGAACTGGACGCAAAACAACAGATACTGGAAAACAGAGTCCAGCACAGGCCCCAGCAGGGGACCCGGCTGAACTCACACCAGCAAGACAGAGAACAGAGAAAAGCAAAAAATGCCACAGAGAAAAAACAGACAAATAACTTATCTGAAAGATGCAGGACAAGGCAGTGAGCAAGCAGACTTCCAGAAGGCTCAGGAAGAAACCCAAAATGACCGGCAACAACTGAGGGAAGGCTGCTCACTTAAATCTCTCCAGTCTGTAACACCTGATCTCCAATCATCCTCTTCAGGTGTTTGACTTCTGTAAGCCAGACCAGCTCCATTACCAGCAGCAACCACCAGAGGGAGCTCAAACTCAGAAGCTAGGTCAAAGGTGTTCACAACAGTAGGGTGTGTTTGGCGTCTATATTAACTTTGGGGGCTAATCTGTGGTTGTTTTAGTTTAGGGGTCAGATCTGGGGTCTATTGCAGGGAGCAGGAGAGCGACCCACTGGGGTGCTATCGGATTCCAATGGGGCTACACCTTCAAAAGGAGTATAAGGGATTGTGAGTTTTTCAGGATTACCTTAGTAAGGCTATGTTCCCACAATGAGTTTTTGGTGAGGTTTTTACGCTGCGCAGTTTTGAAAAAATGCAAGTAGTCTATTTTATTTATTAGGCGCAGAAAATCTGCAATATCAAAAACTCACCAAAACCTCATCGTGGGAACCTAGCCTAAGTGGGTTTGGACTTTCCCGCAGGTAATCCCCAGGTTGTGAACCCCGGACTCTGTTCGTGACGGCTGACATGTAGGACCGCACTAATTAGCGGTAACAAGGCCGCTGGAAGGAATCAATCAGACCAGCAGACACTGGGCTCAGCAGGAAGGACCCCAGGAAGGACCCTTAAGTCTGGGGCACTTAGGAATTGATGGATGAAGTCAGAGGCATTTGGTGCCTACTGGTCCCTTTTCGAGCCCATGACCCGTGCATCCTTTTTATAGACTTTTGGGCTTCGGACCCCTGGATGGAGCATTAATCCAGTTTCCTCACCGGGACTGTGATCACACAACATTTTGGCAGAGTATCTGAATCCTCTTTTTGGCTTCTGATTTAAGTCCAGAACCTCAAGATGAATGAGGACGGGGATCTCCGCGCTGTAATACCGTCCCTTCATGGCTTCCATAAATGGTAAATCTGGTGCACGTAGGGTGGCGGTATGCACCTTGTAGCACAACGCTCTGTCTGCTCTTTATACAGAAGGGGGTGCCTCTGTATTGTCACATTCGGGTGCCACCACTTCACCGCAATCGTCCTCTGCAGCCCTATTATCTGATGCCATATCTACGGTATCTGATGCTATATCTGCAGCACTAACCCCAGGGAGCTCCGACCCATCCGCTCCTGAGCGCAGCAGCTGCACATCGCATGTTGTGGCCCTTTATTTGGCACTGGCCCCACACTACGTTGGCAATCTGAGCTTGCTTATTTACACGCCCGGCTCACCCATGGGCATCAAAACCAGTAATGCCCGGATGTGACTGGTATCCCGTCATACTCTCATGTGCTTTACTAGTAAAAGCGTCATTCAGGCGCTGTTCACACGGCACACATTTCACAATGTTGTCATTTTTGCTGAGTTGAACAGGACATTTAGTGACAGTAGATGGTCGTGTACTATTGACGGGAATATTAACCAATGCATGAACTTGTTTCCTTATCATCTGCCAACAATGGGAAAAAAAATCTGATTTGCTTGTTAAAATGAAGAATAATGGTGCAGATTTCCTCCAAGTCACGTAGGTCAATAGTCGTCCTGACTTTGTGCCGGATGGTGCCCTGTGAGATACCCTTTATGGGCGCTCACCTTATTGTATATAGTGCCGCCATCCACAATTAACCATAGTCTTTAGTAAATAAGCGCCATGCATTATGGTGGCCATACAGCAACCAAAACAAAAGTACCCTTTAAAGGGGTTGTTTACCTGTGCACCTCCTGGGACACCCATTGACCTAGAGATTTGGGAACTTCTGAACCTTATGATCCCTTAGGATTCGTTCACACTGTGAGCTTTTGGTTGCGTTTTTGTTGTTGCAGATTCTATGCACCCGTTAAGTAAAATAGGTTACTTGCACTTTTTTTATTTGCAGTGTCGCTCTCTTCTGAATTAGGAGATGGGTCTGCACACACCTGCCGGAACGTGTGTCCTATTCCAGTGAATAGGCCAGGTGGACGACACCCGCTGATCATGCCTGCGTCCTGGGAGGTATGTGCAGACGTGACGTTATCAGTGTCGCTCACCCCGTATCTCTGTCAGAGTGTGATCTGATTCTTCTGTCACATGAGAAAATCATATCACAGATGCGGAGAAGACAGCGAACTTTAATTTTTCTATTGTCTCTGTGTTTTCAGATTTCGCACTGCACTCGGACGACATTCGAGTGCAGTCGGATGTTTCACTCTCACCCATAAACTTGTATGAGTGCACGTGATCTGATCATCGGATGCCCCCGCTGTGACTGTCTTCTCATGCCGAATCGGGATGATTCTGATAAAATATATTACAAAAGTTGCATAATTTCATGTTTACTATCGAATTATAAAATAAAAATTAAAACAACGGTGGTTCTTTAAGATCAGAACTGGACTTGCATCACATAGAAGATGACACAACCGCCTCTTTAAAGACAGATGACATCAATAGGGTCATCATCTACTAATATTATGGGTTATTTGCTTCCAGATGTTGCTGAGAATTTGGGAAGGCATGCGGAGCGGTTTTGACTCACGGCGGGGGTCTGCCCTGTGCAGGGTGGGGGGTGGTCGCTCTCAGACATTGATTTGAGGGAAGATTACTGGTAGTGACCCCAATAACTTTCATGGGATTTAATGACAGCTGCAGAGGAATGACTCCGGACAGAAAGTCCGATATCTAGACATGATGGAAATTCTAAAATATCTACAGGAATAGAAACAAAAACAATATTCTTATAATAATATTTTAGTTTGCCATTATGGCTGTCCGATCATCTTAGAGGTGTGGATAGAAGAGCATTGTCGAAAGTAAATATTTAATTTTCATCCATTTTTTTTTTTTTTTCCGTAAGAAAAAAAAATCCAAACTTGTCTTTCCTGGAAACCATCAGAAAGTAGGTCCACTGCTATTAAAGGTTTATTATCTTTGCCTTTTGTGGCCAAAATGAGAACAGATTCTAGGTCCAGACAAGAGGAGCGGCTACAAAAGTGGCATAATTCCCATAGAAACTGTCCTATTTACATCAATAGGAGCTAAACTGCAGTACTCAGCAGCGGCCACTAAATAATACGGGGCAGCGCTGTTCCATCTCTACATTTTAATCGTGATGGTGCCGGAAGTTGGACCCCCACCAATCTGACATTGATAGAAATGTCATCTATATGTTAGTCCTGGACGACTCCTATAAGTATCAAGTGTTCAGGTTTTAATGAGCCGTTCCGGGTATCTACACAAGGTATGATCAGGATCAACGCAATGCAGTAACAGACTCTGATAGCTGCCATCAGCCTGCTTGTTGATGGTTTTCATGACTTATATAAAGTTTTCCTACAAAATGAAGCTGAAAAATAAGTGAGAAGATAAAGATAATATAACGCAGCTTGATTTTTCGTACTTTGGAACCAATAGTGACGGATTTCCGATTTTACATAAGTCATCATTGTATATAGGTAATATACTTTGTGTGTCTCCAGGTTCAAGAACTCTGCTTGACATCAGTGAAAGAAAACCTCCCTCTTTACCATCTCTGCAGGCAGAACACTTCTGTTTTCAACAATTGTATCCACAGTTAGGTGATACATTCAGATTGATACATTGTATCAGGAAAGGAGGGTGAGGCTTGTGTTCCTACTGTTTAGCTCACAGAGGATTGACTAGACTTGATGAAATTGTAACAAACCCTCAGCTGTGAACAGTATCAGTCCTGTGCAGGTTTTCAGGCTGTTCTGGATGTAAAGAATGTTCCCGTCTGCTCGCAGCAAGCAGGGATCTTGAAAAATGAAACAAGAAGTATCTTATACAGTTGAGGATCTTTTTCTGCTTTATTTCCGTAACATTAGGAGTTGCGATCACACGGATTTGTCGCAGAAGCCGGCGATGATTTGCAGGTTGGCGGTTTTCCATAAGATCCGCGCTGATCGTGTGAAAGCTGCGAATTGAGAAATAAAACTTCTTGTTGGAAGAGATTTGGAAAAGCATCAGGAACAGTTACAGAAAGTATATTGGAAAATTCTCCAACTGATAAAAGTGCAGCTTTCTGTTATCCACACAAAGAGATCATTTTTTTGGACATTAAGGTCTATACACATTATGTTCTATGGAGGCTCAGATGGAATTTTATGAAAAATGGCTGAAAAAAATATTGAATAGCTGGATGGTGTCAGTTTTGGTGGTAAAGTTTTGTTCTTTATATATTTAGTAACAGGGCGACAGCTGAGCCCTCCGATGCCGGGTAAGAAATATGCCAGCAGGATGTTCCCTCTGGACAGACTCCACCAATGCAATCTGACTTTTCTTTTTACTTGTCGTCCTCTTGATCCGCACAGATGTAGCAGAGCTGACTCTGTCATTCAGTGAGCTATAGGGTAATAGTGCAGTCCTATGTAAGCTTGATACCTCGGCTCTGCTACTTCTGTTGGGATCTCGGTCTGTTAGGGGTTAAGCGGGGAGATACTGCGATGTGTAAACACGTTCTTGGCAGGATAAAGGTTTGGTTTTGAAATGTGCTGCCCGGCAAAGCTTCAGACGCATACAGAAATCCATCTTCCCCTCTCTGCAAATCCAATGACCAAAAACAGCCGGGTCACATAATTCCAGCGCTATTGGAGAGACGCAGCTAAGCCTAGCGCCATCAACGGCGAGAGTCCGGGGCTTATATATTATAAAGGGGGAAGGGATCAATGTAAATCGTTACCTTCAATCTGATTAATTTCTTTATGCAGCCATGTAACATTCAGGGCTGTCTTTACTGATATCGATCCAAATCTGCTTTGAAAGGTTAATGTTAAGATTCTATCTGCCTGCAGCCACCACTAGGGGGAGCTCAGGAGATTACTGCATACAGATTTATTTTTGAGCTCTGTGTCTACAGTGGATACCGTGAGCCCCCCCCTAGTGGTGACTGCAAGAAACCAAACTTATTAAAATTAGTATAGAATTTGAATCTGTGTATCAGGATTCAGCTTACTGTACGGAGTCAGTGTGACTGAGAAACTGGGGGGTGCAAGGGTTCCTGAGCGGTATAGGAAAGGACTACAGTATTATAAAGGGTAAGTAGCAATTATGGAGGAGAAGGTGGCTGCTGATCTGGGTGAGTATTGGGGTCCAGCTACTATGGTTTGTGGGGTCTCTTTCAGGGTCAAATAATTATATTTGAAAACTCAGCACTCAAGTAAGCATGATCAAAGAGAAATTTTAATGTTGTCCACAGCGTAGTAAACAGAAAACGTTTCGGTCACTCTTGGACCTTCATCAGTTACTACAAAATAATCAAAATTGAAATAAAATATACAAAGTGAACAGAAAATATATAAAAAAGAAAAAACAAGGTCTATACAATAATTATGGTCAAAGTGATCATAGAAAAGATAGATTGCAGATTAATAGCAGACCGGTCCAGCTTCACGTATTGATCAAGAGTGATGAGAGGAGTGTCTCGCGTTAGAATGAACATCTATAACCATAAATAACCCCCTCCCTCACTGTTATAACCTTAACGCTGGATAACTATTGTAAGCTTTTCAGGGGATATAGCTCTGGGATCGCCGTCCTGGGGAGACGGACTGGCATAAAGAGACCATTCACAGACAGTAGTTCTGTTAAAAACTGGCCGCAACCAGTTTTATTAAAGTCCACAGAAAACAGAACATAATCAAAACTAAATCATAAACATAAAGCCTGGGCTTGTCCAGCCACTAATTACACTTAGATATATTTCCCTTTCTAATCCGGGTTCAGACTCTAATAGCCTGATCCCCAAAACAACACATATGTTCAGTAGTTACCAGCGTACAGCTTCACATGAGGCTCCAGTGGCGTCTGGAGTCAGATCCAGACTGAGAGAGAGAGCCACTCCTATTCAACTTCAGTAGTTATCAGCATGGAAGTTCACAGAGACTACTCCTGTGTCCGGGGTACATCGAGCCCCAGACTGAGACAGCTCCAGCTCCTGGAGACTCCTTCTTGTGCCTGGACTCCTTGTCCAGACTAAGCAAGCTCTCTGACTGTGTTTCCAGACACCTACTTCTGGTCTCCTAATTAACAGCTGAGTAGTTTCAGGCCTGAGCTGCAAGTGTGTACTGAATGTAAGGTGTAGTGACCTTTCTCTACCACTAGGTCTACAAAGCCACACACCTCCCTTATACCAGTCAGCAAAGTAGCTAGGTGAAATATACACCCCATTCAATACACATACTCTCACTGTCTCACACTATCTTATGGGTTTACTTGTAGATCCGTCCCCATACCTGCCCAGTGGCTGGAACAATTATACCCACAGAAGTAACTGTATGGGAATGGTATACTATTACATTCTTTGCTCTAAAGGCCCTGATCGTGTCTTTAAATATATTTTTCAATATGTCTTCCCTTAGATCCTTTTGTGTCTTGCACAGCACATTGGTACATTTGACCATACTCTATACGTGTCCATAGGACAAGCAAGGGAACGGGTATGGTTCCAATATACTATGTTGATAAATCACAAACTTTCACATCACCTTACCCACGTTGCCCTCATATATTATACTAGATGGAGGCCCGATGCTATCTCATCGGGAGGGCAGTAATGTCACGATGGGGGCAGGCTTTGTGGCGTTGAGGATCTCTCCCCCCCCATGTGCTCACCCACCTATCCACTCTCTCTTTCCCCATGTGCTGACTTCTCCTGTCTGTGGTCTCTTCTTTGACCTGTGTACCACATGTGCTGTCCCCCTTGTCTGCTGTCTCCTTCCTGTGCTGTGT
>VIAB01002696.1:96291-106797 GCA_009801035.1 Oophaga pumilio | reverse complement strand
TCAGCTGTCAGCCTCCGATTGGCTGGCAGCTTTTAACTATTGCTGTGCTCCCACACGGCAATAGGGTTTAACTGAACCTACACTGGTAAAAGCCTGCTGCTGGGGTCCAATGGGCAGATGAGAGGAAGGCCGATGCGGGCCCCCTCTGCCCATTGGGCCCCATGCGCTAGTCAGGGCAGTAATGCCCTGATGGCGGACCTACGGATGATTACTGGACATGTGAACTTAGCCTAACAATCCATTAATTGCTAATTACTGTTGTCTTGATTCCCATTTCCCTAATTTAAATAGTTATAAAAGAAGTCCATTGAATCTGACCTATTATTCAAACACTGTGAATTAAAGGAATTGATAAAGCCACCGGCACTTTATGTGCTGCTATAAGGATCCCCCATCCAGGATCAAATTCTCCCCTAGAAGTAATGCCTCTAATTAAGAGGCTCCTGTAATAGTTTTCTAGAGAAACATACCTTCATTTTTTTATTATGGATTCCTTCTAGGTTTGTGGGGAAAATCCTCTGTCTGCCTCAGTATGAATTGTAGACATCTAGAATACAGCCCGGACCGAGAAATTTCTATGAGTTCAGTGTGGGTGCAACCTAAATATAGCAATTAGAAAAAATCAATAAGCCATTTCCAAGCAATACAAAACAAATAGCTAGCGATCTAGAAAGGTTACTGTCTTTTAATTGTTCATGATAAGAAAAAGCTCAAGGTCCGCACCGTAGCTGCAATTTCGTGACCTTCAGACATCGGCAGCATACGCCACCTTCTCAAATTAGAGATAACCTCATGTTTGAAGAACACATCATCCTGCATTACCAAATGATGACTTGAGGGTTTATCCAGCATCTCATCCGGTAAGCTGAGAGTGATTACATCAGAGAGACTGCTGTAAGAGGATGCAGAAATGTAAAGTACAGGCTCAATCAGATTATCTTCTGGAAAAGGTTGAAATATGGCGTTATTAAATGGGAAATAGGTGATTATTTAAAATGTACTGGAAATGCTGAAAATGTCTTTAGACATCCTAAAAAAAAAACTTATAGATACATATTGGTATCAATGAGGAACACCTTTGTAATGATACAAGGCCTCATCATCACTAATCGATTGTAAAGAAATTGCTAAGTTCAGCTAACTTTGATCTAATTTGTATCATCAGCTTTGTATTATATTAGTAATATTACAAGTAATAGAGCATAATTCTGAAAGAAGACAAACCAGAACTTGCTTTTTTCCAGGCTACAACATTGTGCTGACACTGGCTAGCCCATCCTCACATTGCAAAAAGAGGAATAGTAGCACCAAGTTGGTGATTTATTTATTAATATTTAGAAGGAATACCAGAAGAACAGCAATACAAAGGGTTAAAGCGAACCGGTCACCAGGTTTGGCCAATATTAGATACGGCCACTACCTTTCAGGCCTGATATACAGCATTATATAATGCTTAATATCTGCCTCAACTTGACCCGCAAGGCAAGAAAAAGACTTTTTATTATTCTAACCTGCCGGGTGGTCCGGCCCGAGGGGTGTCAATGTTCTTAGTCCAGCGCCTCCCATCTTCTTATGATCGCCACCCTCCTTCTTGCTTTGTGTGGATGACGTGTCCCTACGTCATCCACACAGTCTCCCTGGCATCACCCTCCTTCGCAGGCGTACTTCTCTGTCCTGACTAGGGCAGAGTAAAGTGCTGCAGCTCTTTGACCTTTCCCGGCACCTATGCATTGAAGTAATTTACTCTGCCCTCAACAGGGCAAAAAAGTACACCTGCGCAGGAGCGCAACACCCTTTGGACTGGATCGGACTGCCTGCAAATGATTATTATAAAAGTTATTTTTCTTCTCTTACAGGTCAGGTTGTGGGCAGGTATACAGCATTATAGAATGCTGTATATCAGGCCTGAAAGTTGGTGGCCGTATTTCATATCAGTCAAACCTGGTGACAGGTTCCATTTAAAGGAAATTGTGTAGAACTGTTATTTCATAGTATTGCAAGTATTCATTAAACAGATCATTCAGATCTGGTTGCAGGTCACCTTTTTAGGATATTTGTCATCACAAAAATCCCTTGAGTTACTGTATGGATTTGAAAAATATTCAGAATTGAGAGTCCTCAGTGGTTGATACCTAAGATGGTAACAAATTGCAAGCTTTTGAGACTACTCAGGTCTCTTCATCAGGCATTGACTAATACAAAATCTATCTACTGGCTAACACGGTACAAAGATTTACATCTTTCCTGTATGGATTTGAGGAAAACACTTTATTATGGCATATTGCTGAGAAGAGTCCACTGGAGTAAGGTGCACCAAATGAGTTAGAGGTGTGCGCCTCTTATGGTATTTGGCACATCTTTCACCCGCCCATGCACCAGAGTTATAAACGTACTACAGTTATGGACTCCAAAGAAATGAACTGGTATTCATGCGATGTGTAAGAGCACACTCACACTGTGGTCTTTTCACAGGCAATATAAAAATATATAAAACAAAATGAGCGTAAAGCCTGTAGTAAGTAAATAAATAGCAATAGTACATTTAAATAGCAGAAAGTACTTAGTTAATACTATCTTGATCAAAAAAGCATAAAATCCATCCCACAGAGACAAGGTGTACCCACACGAGACGGTCCTATCCAGTCTCTAGTATTAAAACCGTACCTTGTGTCAGCTGCCCTCATTGTAGATAAGGGCATTTCATTGGTTTTGCTGTAGTTTCTTGTGTTTTGTACAAACAGGAGCGTGGCCTCCCTCTTTGAACTTGGTATTTCATCTATATAACTTCCCATGGGCAGGTGTCTAAACAGTCTGGCCCCTTTCCTGCTCTGCCCTTATATTGGCCATATAGTGTAGTTTTTCTCTTTTGTAATATATATTGGGGGGTGTTTCCTTTGGTTTGGCACATGGAGTGGTAAGACATTAGTGAAAAGGACCATCCATAGTTAGGTACACTGTGACATGGTTGGATGACTTGTCTTTGATCAAAAAAAGCTAAGTTTTTAACTTTTACAGCAAAATCGGAGTGTATGTATTTATTAATTGCAGTGTGCTAATGCATCGTTTTATGTATGTATAGCTTTTATTTTTTTTCTGCTGGCACTTAATGATGTTTTTTGAGCCATATTCATCAAAATAGAGCAAATTTTTCATAAATTTTACATAGTCAAAAATGATGTTTTTTTATTGTTTTTCCAACTTGTTACCACAAAAAGTTGCATGTTTTGCAACATGTCATAAAAATAGCTCTTTTTACATACAATCACCCCAGGTGAGGGAGACTGGAGAATATTTGCGATTGATTTTGCAGCTATTTAAAATGATGAATCAGGTGAAATCATCCAGAAAGAAAAGAAAATGGAAACCTGCATACAAAGTAAATACCAAAAATATATAAATTATCATAGCCTATGAATACTAAAAATAATAATCCTACAATATTTATCAAAAAGGTAGTAATGTAATAAATACTTCATTTATTTGAAAACAAATGACATTATAATAGTTAAAAAACCTTTAATTCACAAAAGACAAGATAAAAAAGGAAATAAAATTAGGGGGAAGGATGTGCCATAGATGTTTCCATTTCCAAGATCCTATCCTAATATGCAGTAGGCGTAGTAATAATAATAACAATAATAATAGCAAATAACTGCAATTAGAAATGTAGTATAGTTTTTTTTTATTAGAGGTGTCTCTTTCCTCATGTGCAAGAATTGCAGAACCTTATGTATCCATGGTTACGTCCACTGATGAAGTGGCAGTTAGCTAGTTGCTAGTGGTCGTAACCACGGATACCTAAGGTCGTGCAATGTCTGCACATGAGGAAAGAGACATAGCAAATCAGAAAAACTATACTGCATTTCTAATTGGAGGTACTTGTTAATATTATTATTATACCTACTACATATTGGAATAGGATCTTGAAGATGGGAAAACCCCTTTAATGGATTTTGTGTAATACATTATCAGTAAACCGTTTTATAAGGTACGCTCTGCATGTATTTTCATGTGTCAAAATGAATTATAAGAAATATAAATATATTATTATTGTAACATCCCACACTATCTGTGGACGGGGATTACTCACTTTGCTGGTTGTTGAGGCATACGCTGGGACACTCAGGATTAAAAAAGTCCATTCAGTTTATTAAAGTACAGCATAAACCGCTCCTCAGGAACCTAGTATCATGCAGCCGACAGTACAATGTCCTTTAAACATTCAGCTTTATGACATAAACACAGTCTCTCACTGACCCCGGTCTGCATAACACGGACTCCTGTTCGTTACCTGTTGGTGTCAGCCACACAGGCTCCCGGATGCCTCTTCTCCTCAGAGGTATCCTAAACATTCAGCTTTAGAGAATAAACACAGTCTCTCACTGATCCTGGTCAGAATAACACGGACTCCTGTCCGTTAACTGTTGGTGTCGGCCATACAGGTTCCCGGATGCCTCTTCTCCTCAGAGGTATCCCACAAACATTTATCATGAACACAGTCTCTCACTGACCCCGGTCAGCACAACACGGACTCCTGTCCATTACCTGTTGGTGTCGGCCACACAGGTTCCCAGATGCCTCTTCTCCTCAGAGGTATCCCACAAACATTTCTCACTGACCCCAGTCAGTATCCCTCACGGTTGTCAGATCATCCACTCTGGAGGTATCTCACAGACCTCCTTCCTCTGGCTCAGACTAGCCAGCACTGCCACCTGTATCAAACACACAGGCTCCATTAGGTAGCCTCTAACTACATCCACAGGTGAGGTAACATCACATGGACTGGTCACGTGATCGTGACATCACTGCAGGTCCTCAAACTCACAAACACACACACAGGGAAAAAAGGGTACAGTGAGCACTCTCACCTCGGGGGGTGAGGTATATGGGTAGCCAGACCCTCCCATCTCTCAGAGCAGCCCGCAACCTGGACACAAGTGTGAACAACAACTACTTAGTGCTTATGTGCACTAAAGAAAAAATACTCCGGGTTACATCACAGGGAGCAGCCATCCCTGTGATACATACCTCCCATTAATTATGCTGCCATTAGTAATGCTACATTGTCCAGTGACCAAAAAGAACAATGAAATCCATAATGAATCAATGTTATACCACCATGTCTGAATACCAACAGGTAAGATTACCCCTCCAACTCCAATCTCTTCCTTGGATTATGGGAAAGACCATATGTTCAGAACATCGAACATGCAGAATCTGGCTCAGTGATATCCTGGATGAGGTTCATTGGTGATATTCCATTTATTTGGCAGGGTTCCAGAGAAGAACTTGAGAAATTCCTTCAACATCTCAATAAAAATAGAGTGAGTATCAAATTATCTTATAACATCAAACAAGATGCCACTGATTTCTTGGATTTGGGTATTTCATTTGACAACATGGGACGACTCCACATTATTATTTATTGCACACACAGGTCAAATCAGCAGATGTGATTTTCTTTTCTTCTTTTTTCATTCTTCCCTTTCCCTTTTTTACTTTTTTCTTTTCCCCTTTTCCTCATTTCCATTTCCCCTCCATTTTTCCTTCCCTCATTCTTTTCTCTCTTTTTTTAATGGTATTATTCATTTCATTTTATTTGATTTGTAATTTTTTTTAATTTTTGCTATTTTAGGTTGGTTTAATCATTTGGGTATTTTCATTGGTGTGTTTTGATAATATTTTCTTTACAGATTCAAAGACCACATATTTATTAGGTTAAATAGTTTATATTTATTTTCATATTATGCTACTACATTCATTCACACTCATACACATTTTTAATCATACTTCACTTTCAACCCCCAAAATTTTTGTGAAGTGATACTTACCTATTGAATTTATATTTTCTATATTCACATTACACACAGTCTTTATGTCCACATCAGTATTTTCAACTTCATTCATCTTTTATTACACTGCATCATTCCCATTCATCACTATCTACTATTTATCCCTTCTTTACACTTTGCATCATTCGCACTCAATAGTACACTTATTCACTATTCATTGTTGGTTTTTCCTTTTTTAGGCATTTTTTGGGGGGTTAATCACCTCATTGTTTGCTTTTGTGGGTATTGTACACCTCCACACCTTTTTCATCACTTACCATTCATCCACACCTCTGTTTTACTTTTTCATATTTTCACTATTTTATTTTATCTTATTTTTTATTTATACTTCTATTTTTTCTATTATAATGTCTGCAAAACACAGTCCTGGATTTTTCTTCTTGTTTTTTTCATTCTTATAATTTCTGTATAATGGGGGTATTTTCCCTGCTCTATAATGGCTGCGAGGTCGTTGTTTGTCTCCTTGCGCATGCGCCTGTGTCACTCTCTTATTGACCTCCTTGTTGTGGTGTCATGAACTGTGACCCCCTTCATATTTTGGTGACGCACTCCAGTATGGGAGTTGGTCACAGGCATGCACCGGCAGCGGCACCCTGTAATGTGAAATCCTTGATTGTAATTAACATGAGCTGTAGATGCCCTTTTTATACCAACCACTTCCCCTCCACCACACTCCCTGATGAAGCGATAGCGAAACACACCTTGGAGTGATGTGCTCTTTCCTCATGGTTTTAACTTTCAACTGGTCATTGAGTCAGGAGTTTCTTCAATCTTACCTGTTGGTATTCAGACATGGTTGCACTGATGAATCGCATTGATTCATTATGGATTTTATTGCTCTTTTTGGACACTAGACAATTATATATTTGTATTTCTTATCATTAATATTGACATTTTGTCATTTTTATATATTCATGCACAGTGCATGGTTTATTTATCATGTATTATACTAAGTCCATTAATTATGGCACATTCTTCTCCCTCATTTTAGCCCCCTTTCTTTTATCTTGTCTTTTGTGATTTATATTTTGTAAAGAATATCATATCATTTGTTTTCAAATAAAGTATTTATATTACATTACAGCCTTTTTATGGATAGCTATTGTATGTAAACATCCGGAATCCCTAAACCTCGCTCACAGTGCTAGAAATAAAAGGAAAGTTGGCCATACACATTCGGTAGTTGTCTTCTGACTCCCTCATCAACAGGAACTCTCTGGCTGAGTATTTGTATGTTTTCTATGGGGAAAGTGGAGTCATCCAATACCTGCCTGCAGATCCCACTATAACTACTGTAGTGAGATCTCACTGCTTAATGCATAGAGAACATACGAGGGAATATTACTGTGCACTTGGACAAAACTTCCCTTATTACAAGACTTTCCACCACTGTTCCACTGCCCATTATCTGCGGTAACTATTGTAATCACAGATTTCCCTACCTTCTGCCACTATCAGACTGCTCTTTGCTCTAATCAGACTCGATGTGACATTGATTGACAGGGAAACTGGCCGTGGGAACAGTGTGCACATTATCCATCACTCCACAACAGTACACATGGTCTCCGCTCTGAGCACCGCCATCACACTGCTCAGAGCATATAGACCATGTCCGTGCTGCTAAGAATCCCGGAAGCTGGCAGGAACTTTCAGCAGATAGTCACATTGGCATATCATGCACGTGCCCCTCAAATTACATTACCGGGTGAATTTTTAATCAGTTTTATTTTTTTAATCTGTCAAATTTTGAAATACTAAAAAGTAGGGGTGATTTTTTTTATACGAAAGATAAAAAATGCATATATAAAATCTGGTGATTTTTTTTATCTATTCACAAATGACAGTATATTAAAGGGAACCTGTCATATAAAATAATGATACTAACCTGCAGATGGGGTTATTCTGCAGGTTATTTGCGTTCTGATGTGTGAGAGCCCCGCTGCCAGGAGAAAATTAACTTTATTCCCCCTGGCAGCCTCGCTCTTCCAGTCATAGGTGTGGCTCCAGTTTCAGTCACTTGGTGTATAGAGAGCGTTGGTTGTAACCAAGCCCCCGCACTGACTGACGTATGACCCTAATGCTGACCCCGCTGTCAGTCAGTGCCGGGGGCGCAGTTACGTACGCCTCTTTTAAAGAGAATAAAGTTAATTTTCTCCCGGCAGCAGGACTCTCAGTGCCAACGCTGCATGGTGTCCGCATGCTGTTAACCTGCATATTAACCCCACATCTGCAGGTGAATAGCGTTATTTTACACGACTGATTCCCCGTAAGTGGGTTTTCAAGATGACAGCTGACATCTGAAGATTTTCGGCGATCCCAGACAGACTCCATATATTTTATCCCATAGTTTACATTATACACTGCTCTAGTTTTGTCTGTCCCTCTCTTTGCTAATGACCCCATTGTCCCTCAGAATGACAGTCGTGGATCCAGCTTTGTCAGCCAGAATTGTTGTCATGCGATAGTCTTTCCTTCCCAACAAAATAACACAGAGAAACCATGTCACAAGATTCACTTGTTCATTCAGACTTCAGCTTAGTATTAGATGACATGTGGACACTAGCAGATAAAAATAAACCTGGTTACCATGTCTTGTAAAAGTATCAGAGCACCAAGTATGTCAGATGGTGGGATTCTGTTGCAGGAGGAATCCAAACTGGACTGTCCTTTTACCCCTGCTGAATAATGCTTTTGTTCACAAAGTTGAAAATAGCTGCATGTTCCCGGCATCTGCAGTACAGACACTTTGTGTTTTTCTTAATGAGTGATAAGACTTCCGAAAGACTCGATGATCCCTCTAGTTCATCCCAAATAAAAATTATTCTTTGTTCAGAAAGCCATCCATCACTCAGTTTAGTCTGATTCTATCACTAAGGTCAACCTCCTTCCTCCCCCCCAAACCACATATTTCGGCATACAGGCCTCTGAAATGTAAAAAATCCATCAATAGTTTGACATCTTCTATAGCTGTAGAGAAAGACAAGGACCACACAGTCAAAAATCACACACTGATCTAATGCCCCTAGACAAAAATATACAAAACTGAACATGAGGTTCTTGGTTTTACATTCTGATCAGGCTGTATGACTGCCAATCAAGGTGAACCTCTCAGTTGGTCCCTAACTTAAAAGGTGCGGCACCAAAGCGACAGCGCACCAGCAGGAGGAGCAATCTGGTGCCCCACCGCACTCATGATGAAAAATTTCCTAACGGCTTTCGATCAATGTCTGATTTTTGGATGTGCAGTCCGTGTCTTTTTCTACAGTTATGGTGCATTGCATGATCTGTCCCTCTTTTTTTTTTGTTTTACTGGTTCCAGCCCTTCTCCCATTTGACCCAGGTGTTTTAATTAGCAAGAGACCATAAAACAAACTCTGCCTATTTTTGCTGTCGGCTCATAGTCTGAAAACATGTGGAAGGTGAGTTTGTCAGATCTACTCACTTAGTGTTAGTGCTGTGTGGCAGCCATTGCTGCTGTGGTGGTGTTCCTGTGGGGAGGTGAAACCTGGAGTCATAGGGGCTTTACATTGCAGTATGGATGCTGTGGGGCACCAGGTCACTCCCCCTGCTTGCGTGCTACCGCTTTGGCAGTGGTTGGAGTATGGCTCTGAAACCTTTGAGGTTAGGGACCCACTGAAAGGTTCACCTTGATGTGTTATTGAGATTCATTCAGTCTGATTAAAATGTAAAACTAAGAACCTCATATGCAGTTTTGTAAATTCAAAAATCAACGTATGATTTTTGGATGTGCGGTCCATGCCTGGTTTACAGATATGGTGACTTTTACATCTTCTATCTGTTGCTGCATTCCTTGGTAATTAGCATTTTCATTCATATGTAAATTAGGTGTTAAGTCCTCTGGGTTTGACAGAACAATTAAACAAGCCTCTGCCTTCCCAGGTTGTTTTCCTGCCCAGCACCAACCTCTGTAGCTTGATTAATAACTCACTGTCTGGCCACATTCACATGTTCTGTATTTGGTCAGTATTTTACATCAGTATTTGTAAGCCAAAACCTGGTGTGGGTTATAAATGCAGAAATGGTGACAAGTTTCTATTATATTCTATTATTTTCCTCTGATTGTTCTACTCATGATTTTGGTTTACAAATGCTAAAGTAAAATGCTGACCAAATACTGAATGTACTGAATGTGTGAACATGGTCTCTGTGTGATGTCAGGCACTATTGCAAGGAACTCACAGATTCCTTGCATAGTGCATTGAGCTATCAATGAAGCTAAAGAAACCAGTGCTGAGCGGAAAAACAACCTCAAGAGACTATAGCTTCTTAAGTGCCAGACAGCTGCACTCAGCACTTCAGGTGCTTCATAGGAATTTTTGTAATGTGGAAAAAAATGAGCATTTAATTTTTTTTCACAAAAATTTTTACTTCAGATCCATTTTTTTTATTTTGACTAGTGTAACAGATAAAATAAACCCCAAAATTTGTTGTGTAATTTCTCGGGACATGCTGATACCCCATATGAGGGAGAAAACCACTGTTTGGGTGCATGGCAGAGCTTGGAAGGGAAGGTGTGCCATTTGACTTTTTGAATGCAATTTTTGCTGGAACAATTGGCGGTTGCCATGTCGCGTTTGAAGAGCCTCTGGTGTGCCTAAACAGTGAAAATCCCCCAAAAGTGACACCATTTTGG
>VIAB01002696.1:52951-69583 GCA_009801035.1 Oophaga pumilio | reverse complement strand
GCTATGTTCGACGAATATTGCAAAAACAGTATTCGAGTCCAATCATATTCGGAACTGAATACCAACAAATTCGGTCATCTCTATTCAAGATCCAACATGCTCCTGCTAGATTGCAGGACCTGGATCTTTAATCCCACTGCATACATATTCCATAGCATAGGGTAAAAGCCCATGATTAAGCCTCATAAATTTACGGCACTTGGTTAGGAAACTAATTAGCAGAAATTTTATTTAACTGTTTTACCCTTTTTTAAGCTTAGTAAATTTAAAACTGAAATGTCTTGCTTTACATGCTACTTCGGGGTCTTATTAAAGTTATGCTTTGCCAGGGGCTACCGATACAAACTAACTGGTCCTCTTGATTGAAACAAAGTTGATTGTAGTGTTTTTTGGCAAAAATTCATTTTATCAGATAGATAGATGCATAGATTTCCCATTATTGTTTTCCCTATTAACAAACTTATCAATTAGTTAACTGTTGTATGAATTGAAATGGAAAGCTTTTACTTTGTCATTGTACACAAGTAAGCTATACAAATCCTCTCCTCTATCATGTTAGTGACATCTGACAATTATTGCAATACTTTCTGTGACCTTTTGTACAACATCAGTATGCTGTGAATGCTAGCGGTGGTCCTGTGATTGCATTAAACAATTTTCACCGAACAACGTCGTCCTCTTTAGAAAAGCACAGAACAAGGTGGCCTCTAGTGCTCCAGCCAAATCTTGATTTTAAAATCAACACATAAATTGTATGCGCTGATTTATCACAGAATAAACAAAAATCAATAGAATAATCAAATAACAAGAATTACAACAAGGCTATGTTCCCACAATGAGCTTTGGGTGTGTTTTTGATGTTGTAGATTTTCTGCACCCATTAAGTAAAATAGGTTACTTGCATTCTTTTTCAAAATTATGCAGAGTTAAAAACTCACCAAAACTAATTATGGGAATGTACCCTTGGAATCAAATTGAAGCAGTTATACAAATGAGCGAAGAAAATTCCATGGAAATTTTCATGGAAGAAAAACGTTTTTACTGTAGGAGATAGATCTAAAGACAAGAATAAAACAGATAACATAAATGTGTAGCATGTCGACTTGCATGTCTCAAAATTTATTTTAGAAAAAGAAGCTGCCCGGCACATGACTGTAACCAAGGACCAATATGGATTATATGATCTTATTCAGACATCCTTATTTTTTGCATGTGAAAAAAACTGACTGATTTTCATCAATATGCTGAATTTGATTTTCATGAGTTTGGCCAGTGTGTCTCACAGTCTCACCAGTTTTTCTTGTATCCAATAAATACTTACAGAGGTTTCTCAAACTTCTCCAAACAGAAGAGCAGTCAGTGAAAAATAGAAAACACTAAGTTGTTGCCAACTAGAATACCATTAGAGTGCTGATTGAGTTTTTCATACATGCATACACTTGCATTGGTGAGTTTGAGCTGTGACGCAGATAAAAATAGGAGATGATTTTTTTTTATGGACACTTGGTCTGCAAAAAAAAATCCATGTACCTGTAGAAGGATGGAAAGGGCCAAGGCAGTTTTGCGTGTGTCTTAGCTGGAACCAAAGGGACTGTCACCACTGTTGCGGGGGGAAGGAGATTCTGACCGGGACAGACCTGTGCACCTGACTACAGGGGGCGGGGGAGATATAAAAGGGTGTGAGCGCGCCAATAGGGAAGTTCTGGCGGGAAGTCAGCGGCTACCTAAGGAGAAGGTTAATTCCATCTCCACTGTCCCGTGCCAAGCATCAGGCCTACCCTGCGGCCTATGCTCCCCAACGAGTACAGCCTGCTTAGCAAAAGAGCCAGGGACCTTTCAGACTCTTGTTCCTGAGAACCCTGACTGTTCAGCACCTTGCTTGGTAACCGACAGATGTCACCTAACTTACCACACTCGACACGCTGACTCTGCAGACTTGGCGGCAATTCCCCCTACGGAACTCCATGTCGCATTTGTTTTACCATCCTCTACTCCCTGTGCAACTCTGTGTACCGGGACCGGGAAATCGCATCTGAAGACTCCAGGAGTCTCCGTTTTGTTGTAAGGGGGTGAAGGAGTATTCCTGTTTCGCCCCACCCATTAAGTGTGTTTAATGTTTTATCATGTAAATAGTCGTTGTGTAAGTATAAACGTTTGGTGGTATTGCTACATAATATTATGTAGTACTGCTAATAGTAATGGTATTGCCACATTCATGATGTATTACCATTGTGTACATATGTTTTTGCCTATGTTTTGTGTTTCTCTGAATAACATATTATGTGATGTTCTTTACACATGTATAGCTTAGGGAAAGTTAAGTGTATCCTGTTGGGACATTAGAGGAGGGTACTGTAGCATATAGTCTCTATATCTTGGTAAGTGTAGTACTGTTGCGGGACACTAGGTTGGGGTATACTAGTGGGCCTTTTTAAATATAGCTGCTAGGTAGTTTCACAAAGGGTTAAGTGTAGGAGGGGCTGCCGGGTAGTAGTGAAAGATTCATAGGAAGTTAGCTTAGACGAGGCCAGTGTGCCCAAGTGTCCACAAGGGCTTAGGCCCGGACAACCAACAGCCACGCAAAGTTTTAAGTGCAGCAACCCACATTACCCACGGCCTTTGCATAGTCTCGCAGTGTGCCTAGACAGAAGAGAAAAGATGTGGCGTCTTACCGCCTGGGCCAATGCTTTTAGGGCAGAAGTTGGCTGGACTAAGGAACTGAGGGGAGCTGGAGCTTCGACGAGTTCGGTACAGATGGGCTGGATGCTTCACCAGGGGCCACCAAACGTAATGATTGATGAATTCAGTACTGAGGCAAAGCAGGCTGAAGGAAGTGTCATTATGGTCAGGTCAGGCCTGGAAGGAACTGGGGAGCAGTTTAGGACGGTCTGGTCCAGGCGTGTACTGCACAGAAGTGACAGCAAGGCAGGGAGAGAAAAGGAAAGGAATGTAACACCTGTTGTGCCAACTGTGGATGTAACGTGTGAAGAGTTAAGTAAAGAATGTGGTCAAGTTATTCTGGACTGTGTCTATATTACTGGGGGTCTCAAGGAAGAGGGACCTTCAATGCCTGGGAGGTGCCCAGGAGGAGTGGAATCTGGAGATGCAGATACGTCAGAGGGAAGAAAACCGTTTCATATAGGGTGAGGGCTGGATGTTACGGTAATCCAAGTCACGACTACAGCCCGGGCCCTCCCTTACATCGTTACAGAGACATTGCTTCAATTTCATCCGGGATCATTTTAGAGACTTCTCGTTTCACCTGTGTCGACATCGAAGAATCTTCCAACTGCCTTCGTCCGGGAGCCACAGACTGATAAGTTGATCTATTATTTTACTGAATGTTAATTCCATTGCATTTTCATTGTTTGTTTTCCCTTTATCTGCATTGTTGTGAATTTGCGTAATCCCTGCATGGAGTATTGTTTTTGATAAGCTAATCCTCCTCATAAAGGTATTCCCTTAGGGCCCCGTCACACATAGCGACACACCAGCGATCCCGACAACGATATGAACTTGTCAGGATCGCTGGTGTGTCGCTACATGATCACTGCTGAGCTGCCAAACAGGCAGCTCTCAGCAGCGAACAGGACAGCGACAATGCGGGTAACAAGAGACGCATGTCGCTTAGTTACCCACAGTGTACGTTAGATACCAGCACTCTGGTGCAAGGAGCTGGTAACCAAAGTACACATCGGGTTTCTAGGCACCGCGCGGTGCTTAGAAACCCGCTGTGTACCTTGGTTACCAGCTCCCCTGCACCAGCGCGCTGGTATCTAACGTACACATCGGGTTTCTAGGCACCGCCCGGCGCCTAGAAACCCGATGTGTATCTTGGTTACCAGCTGATCGCTGGCCAGCGGGAGACCAACGATCAAAAAAATGTCCAAGACATTCAGCGACGATCAGTGATACCCAGCAGGGGGGCTGATCGTCGATGAATGTCACACACAGCGATATCACTGGGGAGATCACTGTTTCGTCACAAAACTTGTGACTCAGCAGCGATCTCGCTAGCGACCTCGCTATGTGAGACGGAGGCTTTAGACTCTTGTTCTGCCTCCTGCTCATCACTGCATCTCACGTTCCTGCTAGTATCTTACATACCCATTATAATCTATGAGGCAATTCACATGTTCTATAAAAACAAGGATATAATGTGTACACAAAAGAAACACGTCTGAAGTATTTTCTATCATATGCCATATTTATGCACCATAGTGAGACACATTGCTCCATAATGCGTAGCCATGAGGACTCTGTGTGTCACCATAAAGGTTTAGCACACACAGATTTGTTATTTGCATGAGGGCTTAGCCTTGAAGCATGTCAGGAAATCCACTACCACTTCCACCAATTTGTCACGAACACCACTTGCTCGTGACACTTTTTGCATCCTAGCATACACAAGGTAAAACAACCACACTCTTCCCACACTCCTCAGTGTTTGTGGGTATGTTTAGAGCAGCAAGGAAAAAACTTATTAAATTTTAAATATAATATACAAAAAGAGTGCACTGCTTAAAAAGGTTACAGAAGATAAAATAATAAAAATATATACGTACGGATTAAAACAGTATAAAATAAAAGAGATAAAATACAGATAAGTCTTACGAATTTGATCTGTGAGAGCTTCTGGCAAAGGAGAACACAGCAGAAAATATGGCCAGAACTGCAATACTCGTAGCTTCTGCTGGGGTCTGACGCTGATATTTGGTACATGAGATGTTATAAAGGGGCCTTCCAGACCCATCATCCCTCCCTCAGCTGAGATAAAAGAGGGACAGCTGATTAAATTTGATTCTTATCCAGTTTTTCGCCATATTTATGCTTTTGTTCATATTTTCCCCCATGAACCTACTATTGAAACAATATGGCCATCCTCAAGCTTTCTATGCATACCACACTTGAATATGATACATCCATAATTCAGGTAGTTGTTGCATTCCTGTGGGTTGGCAGCTACCAAAACTTTTGCAACTTTTCCCAGAGATACAAATATATTCCCTGATCATGAACATATCCATGGTCCAGTCTCAGACCTGTATCACAAGTTGCCCCATCAGAGAGATCAGTAAGACAAGAATCTTTCTTACCTACAGACTGATAACAGCCGCCTGGATGGTCTGACATCATCCGCCACATCTGCGACAACTCTGGCAGGACCATTCAGTCTGTAAGTCATGTCAGTTGATAAAACTCTGAAGCAATGTCAGAGTTTTATCAATCAGTGCTCACTGCACTTTGAACTGCTGGCCCACCAGTTCCCTTCCAGTAGAGCAAATGTAGCCTTTCTAATGTCCCAACTTGGAGGAGAGGCTCTGGCCTGGCTCAACCCCTAGTGAGAAAGAGGAGATGCGAAAATCTCAGACCTGCAGACCTTTCTGGAGGCGTTCCACAAAGTATTCAACAAACCAGGCCCGTGTTACCTATGTTACCTTATCCGTCCTAAGACTATGTCAGGACAGTCTGTCTGTAGGCCAATACGCTGTCTGGTTCCGCAACCTGGCTTCTGAACTCGACTGGAACAATGAGGCACTGGTAGCGGCCTTTTGGGAGGTATTGTACAGAAGGATCAAGGATAAACTAGCATTCCTACTATACTGGAAGATCTTGTTTCCCTGGCCATCTGAATCTACCTCCGGTTCCAGGAGTGCTGTCAAGAAACAGTGCGTGAAAAAAAACCTCTTCGTCTAACCCCGTTCTTTCAAAGGCCACTCACTACTCAGCCTCTCTTGCCCACAGCATCTCTTGAACCTATGCAAGTCGACAACATGGAGCTGGCTGAGGAACAGCAGGAGATCATTCTGGGTAGGAATGCTGCACACTGAGAAGATCGCCTTCTAAGTGCTTCCTAGCTTGTCTCATCTGTTTCTCTTGGTTCTTCCATGGCTCCACCTGTATGAACCCAAGATCCGAAGAGGTGCTTTGTTGGGGATAGTCTTGTCATGAGAAGTGTCTTGTACCTGTACGACCAGTCCAGCCGCCAGTGGCAACATCTTCCCTCTCGGGATTACCATCTGCCTACTGGTTGTTTGCTGTAGTCTTTGACAAGAAGGAAGGAGAGACGTTTCCTCCAAATTGGCTAAACGACTGCCCTTTAGACCTGCTTCCGGGATCCTCACCTTCACGAGGTTGTTTTTGCCCCCTGTTTCAGGAGGAGACTCTGGCCATGTCCGAATATGTCAAAGAGATTTTGGCAAGGGGATTCATTCAGAAGTCCTCTTTACCAGCTGGAGCCTGCTTCTTTTTTGTTAAGAAAAAGGATGGGACTCTCCAGCCTTACATTGATTATAGGAGTCTCATTCAGATCACAGTTAAGAACAAGTATTCATTGTCATTGATTCTGGAGTTGTTTGACCACTTCAGCGGTGCTATGCTTTTTACCAAGTTGGATCTGAGAAGAGCATACAGTCTAATCCGGATATGCCGAAGAGACGAATAGAATACAGCTTTCAACACCTGGGATGGACATTATGAGTACAGAGTTATGCCGTTCGGGCTCAGCAATGCCCCACCTGTCTTTCAAGAATTTGTGAACTACATCTTTCGAGACCTCCTTTATGCTTGTGTCATGGTTTACCTGGATAAAATCTTTGTCTTCTCTCCCGATCTGCCCTCTCAAAGGCGGAAAGTTCGCCAAGTCTTGCAGTGAATCAGAGAGAATCATCTGTACGCCAAATTTGACAAATATGTATTTGAACAATCTTCTCTGCCTTTCCTAGGTTATATTATCCCGGACACAGGCCTGGAGATGGATTCAGAAAAGGTGTCTTCCATCCTCAAGTGGCCGAGCCCCATCAGCGTTAAAGCTATCTAGCAATTCCTGGGATTCGCCAATTACTACAGACAATTTATTTAATTTATCTTCGCTATGATCCGTAAGGGTGCTGATCCGAAGGTATGGCTCCAGAGGCTGAGAACGCTTTTATCTCCCTGAAACAGGCCTTTTCCTACGCACTTCACAAGCACACATCATGACGATTGGGTCAAGCTCTTACCATAGGCAGATTTCTCCTATAACAATCACGTAAGTCTTCGGCAAATTCTCCATTCTTTATTGTCTTTGATCAACAGCCAGGGATCCTTTTTGCAGCAATTCTGGCATACCAGCAGTCAATGCTCTTAAAATATTTTTCTCGAAGATATGGGAGGGCACTAAAGCCACTCTAGAGACATTGTCTGTGCATATAAAGAGGCATGCGGACGCTTGTATCCACTTTGTTATCGTCCATAGGATAAGGTGTGGTTATCTTCTAAGTACATCCGTCTTAAGATTCCATCGTACAAGTTAGGTCCTTGCTTCATTGGTCACTTTCAAGTCATCAAGAAAATTACTGCTGTATCTATAAGGGGGTGAAGGAGTATTACTGTTTCGCCCCGCCCCTTAAGTGTACGTAATGTTTCTTATGAAAATAGTCATTGTGTAGTTATGAACATTCAGTGGTACTGCTACATAACCTTATGTATTATTGCTGATATTATGGTACTGCCACATTTAAGATGTGTTACCATTATGTATATATATATATATATGTCTTGTGTTCCTTTGTATAATATTGAATGATGTCCTTTACTTATGTACAGCTTAGGGAAAGTTCAGTGCATCCTTTTGGGACAATAGAGGAGGGCACTTTAGTATATAGTTTCTATATCTGGGTAAGTATAGTTCTGTTATGGGCCACTAGGTGGGGGCATACCAGTGGGCCTTGTTAAGTATAGTTGATAGGTAGTTTACATGGGGTTAAGTGTAGGAGCAGCTGCCAGGTAGTAAGATAGGAGTTTGTAGTTAGTTAGCTCAGACGGGGCCAGCGTGCCCAAGTGTCCACAAGGGCTTAGGCCCGGACAACCGGCAGCCACGCAACATTTAAGGACAGTAATCCACCTTATCCACGGCCGCTGCATAGTCTCGCAATGGGCCTGTACAGAGAGGAAAGATGTGGCGTCTTACCCCCTGGGCCAATGCTTTTAGGGCAGAAGTTGGCTGGACCAAGGAAATGAAGGGAGCTTGATCTTCGACGAGTTCAGTACAGACGGGCCGGATGCTTCATCGGGGGCCACCAAACGTAGTGATTGATGAATTCAGTTCTAGGGCGAAGCAGGCTGAAGGAAATGTCATTATAGCGAGGACAGGGCTGGAAGTAACTGGGGAGCTGTCTAGTACGGTCCAGTCCGGGCGTGTACTGCACAGAAGTGACAGCAAAAGGAGGGAGAGATAAGGAAACGAACGAAACACCTATTGTGCCAACTGTGGATGTAACGTGTTAAGAGTAAAGTAAAAAGTATGTTCAAGTTATTCTGAACTGTGTCTCCATTACTGGGGGTCACCTGGAAGAGGGACCATCGACGCCTGGGAGGTGCTCAGGAGGGATGGAATCTGGAGATGCAGGTATGCCAGAGGAACGAACACAGTTTCTTGTGGGGGAAGGACTTGACATGGATGTTGCAGTAATTCAGGACTCACGACTACGGTCCTGTCCCTCCCTTACACTTTCCATAAGTTGAAGCTGCCAGCCTCCTTATGAATACCCAATTCTTTTGCTCCTGAAGCCAGTCATTTTGAGTCCCTTTTTCAAGGATCCTGGTGTTAAGCTTGCTTCCATCAGCTCCAAAGATGTCTTTGATGTAAAGAATATCCTAGTCTTGAAGAGGGTGAGAGAAAAACCCTTTTTGTTAGTTGATTGGAAAGGATTTGGTCCTGAGGAGAGGGTTTGCAAGCTCATAGAAAATATTCATGCTCTACCCCTTCTACATAAATTCCTAGCAGGCTTGAAGAAGAGTGGGCATAAGGAAAGAGGTACTGTTAGGACAGCATCAGCGCCCCTGCATGAGTCCCCTTTCCCCTCTCAGCAGGGATGCTGTGGTGTTTGCTCACCTCTCCATGCTGCTCTGGTCTCCACAGTTTGTGTCTCCTCACAGGGCCTGCACACAGAACGCAGATCTCCTGGGAGAATGCTTAGGCGAGTGCAAGAGCTCTGTGATTCTTAACTCTGGGAAACATTAGGTATTTTAGGCACCTTTCGCAATTGGGAGGTGCCATAGCATAAACATTACTGTTTCCTAGTTGTAAAGTCCCTGTACCTGTCTGAATCTGATCCTGTCTGTCCAGTCTACCTGACCCTGTCTGCCCTGTCTGAACACGATCATGTACATCCTGCTGTACCTATACTCAAACCCGTCCGACCTGTGTCTAGTCCTGATGCGGATCCATCTGAATTAGCACCTGTGAACCTGTACCCATGATCCCGTATATGTGACCGTCCCGTGTTCCTGTAACTGTCCTGCTTGTGCCAGATTCCACATCTGTCTAGCAGTCACAGCCCTCCTGCAAACCAGTTCCTGGCTGGTCCTGCTTTCCTGCCCCTTTTGGGGTCAGCTGCTGCGGCTCTGGGTCCGTCCTGCAGAAGCACCTAGCATCCACCCGGGTTAGAGTCTAACCACACTATTAGGGGCTCTAGTGAAGAACCAGGTGGTTGCTTAGTTAAGCCCTTCCAGGCACTCCCCAGACCGTGGCACAGTGGTTCCACAACCACTTGCGTAACAATATCTCTCCATCCACTACAGCTTTGAATGTGAGACTACATCATTTTATAGACAATCATCTTGGCTATCTCATATATAAATTTGACCTACAACTATTTTGCATATAATTAGTTTTGCAGATTCTTGTCATGTCACTGCATTGTTACTGTTTTGGTCTTAAAAATCAATCAGGGGCTCTAGTGAAAAACCAGGTGGTCACTTAGTAATGCCCCTCCAGGTTCACCCCAGGCCATGGCACAGTGATTCCATAACCACGTGCGTAACAATATCTCACGATCCACTACCGCTTTGAATGTGAGACTACCATAATTTTATAGACAATTATCTTGGCTATCTCATACATACATTTGACTTGCAACTATTTAGCATATGATTAGTTTTGCAGATTCTTGTCATGAAATTGTAGTGTTACTGTTTTGGTCCTAAAAATCTAAATTTAAATTTTGTTTTTTTTAAGTATTTTATAAATCCAACTGTGGCTGTTAACACTGCCTAAATGCTTCTGGACATGCTCTCGATCATATTGAAGCATGTCTTGACCAAAATCTGATCCCAGGTCTCTTCTACACGTTCCCAAAGCTGATGCATACTGGTCAACTCATTTTGGTATGTATACAACTTTTTCTTCCACTATACCCACAAATGTCCGATTGGTTTGAGATCTGGGGACTGTGGGGGACAATCCAGCACATCTACTTTATTGCCATTGAATTTTTTTTTTGCCAAACTCGACTTATGCTTCACATCATTGTCCTGCTAGAATATTATGCCATCATTTTCATACCCATAGTACTCGAGTGTATGAAATAACTTGTCTTGTATGTAAGATACTCATATATAGCTCAGCAATGAGACCACCATCGATCTTGATCAAGTATCCAACTCCTTTGGCAGTGAAACAACCCTATATCATCAGGTTTCCTACACTGAACTTGACAGTTTCTACAATTTCTTGTTCCGTTAGCCCCTTTTTCCCTTGTTTCTTCTAGACCCATTTGCACCCATCAGAGCCTACTCTATTGAATTGTCTACTGTCCACTTTGTTTGCAAAATTGAGCCAATGCATCTTATGACAATATTGAAGATGAGGCTTCTTCACCTTTTTTCGGGCCTCCATTCCAGACTTGTGTAACAGTGTCACACAGTGTTTGCATGGACGTCTGTGATCTCACTATTATGAAACATAAGAGACAACTTCACTCCCATGTTTGTAACGTCAGAACTGATAAATCTTTGTGATGAACTGACTTGTTGACTCTGATGTTTTGCCTGGATGTCCACTCTTAGCTTTTGAATGGATGGATAGACTTCATTTCGTATCCTTCCAACTGCCATGGCACTCACGTGATGTAGCTTGGCAATTATCTTGGCCCAGAGATCACTAATGAACTGGAGGATGCTGCTTCTCTTTTCTTGGGAATTTTACTCCATAGCCACTCCTCGATTTGAACCAGTGAACTTTAACTTGGGAATCATCCTAATAACACACTGAGTAATTAGGGAAAGTGAGAACAGGTTGTAATTTGTAGTGTACAGGAAAAAAAAGATTTTTCCGCCACCAGGTGTAAAGCGGTAGCAAGAATATGTATAACTAATCATATGCTAAATAGTTGCATGTCAAATTTATGTATGAGATAGCCAAGATGATTGTCTATAAAAATGATGATAATCTAACATTCAAAGCTGTAGTAGATGGTCAAATATGGAGCCTGAAAGTCAAAAATACAAAACAGTGTTACCCTTTTGCTTATTAGTGTAGGAGACACCGAGACTGCTGTTTATAAATTACATAGGAGACACTGAAACTGCTGTATATACACCAAATAGGAGACACAGAGACTGTTGTAAATACATCACACATAGGAGATACCTAGAATGCCGTATGTATCACATAGGACATACCAAGGCTGCTGTACATACATCCAATAGGAGATGCCGAAACTGCCGTATACATCACATAGCTGAAATGGAATGATAGAGTTGATTCTGCGCCACCGGTAGATCAAGGATTGATGGTAGGAGTGGTACATACATTACATAGGAGACATCGAGACTGCTGTTTATACACCACATAGGAGACACCGAGACCGCCATATACATCAGATAGGACACTCAAAGACTATTGTATATACATCACATAGGAGCCACTGAGAGTGCCGTGTATTCATTACATAGAAGACACTGAAACTGCTGTTTAAACAACAAATAGGAGACAACAAAATTGCTGAGTATACATCACAAAGGAGACTCGGGTCTAAAGTATATACATCACATAGAAGACACAGAGACTGCTGTATATACATAACATGGGATACACTGAGACTGCTGTTTATACATCAAATAGGATACACTGGGGCTGGAGCATATACATTGGGGAAAATAAGTATTTGATACACTGTCGATTTTGCAAGTTTTCCCACCTACAAGAAATGGAGAGGTCCGTAATTTTTATCTTAGGTAAACTTCAACTGTGAGAGACAGAATCTTAAAAATATTCAGAAAATCACATTGTATGATTTTTACTTAATTAATTTTCATTTTATTGCATGAAATAAGTATTTGATAGAATAGAAAAACAGAACTTAATATTTGGTAAAGAAACCTTTGTTTGCAATTACAGAGGCCAGACGTTTCCTGTAGGTCATCAACAAGTTTGCACACAGTGCAGCACGGATTTTGGCCCACTTCTCCATACAGATCTTCTCCAGATCTTTTAGGTTTTGGGGCTTGTGCTGGGCAACATTGAGTTTCAGCTCCCTCTTTATAAGATTTTCTATTGTATTCAGGCTTGGAGACTGGCTAGACCACTCCAGCACCTTGAAATGCTTCTTACGGAGCTACTCCTTAGTTGTCATGGCTGTGTGTTTCAGCTCATTGTCATAATGGAAGACCCAGCCACGACCCATCTTCAATGATCTTCCTGAGGGAAGGAGGTTGTTGGCCAAAATTACGCAATACATCCTTCCTTCCTTCCTTCAATACAGTGCAGTCACCCTGTCCCCTTTGTATGAAATCACCCCCAAAGTATGATGTTCCCCCCACGATGCTTCATGATTGGGACAATGCTCTTGGGGTTGTACTCATCCATCTTCTTCCTCCAAACTCATTGAGTGGAGTTGATGCCAAAATCTTCTATTTTGGTCCCATCTGACCACATGATGCTGGGGCTGCGGTATATACATCACTGGAGACGTTGAGGCTGTGGTATAAACATCACATGGGACGTTGGGTTGCGGTATAGACATCACAGGAGATGTTGGGACTGCAGTATATATATATCACAGGAGATGCTGGAGCCAGTATAGACATCACAGGAGATGCTTAGGCTGCAATATAGACATAACAGGAGATGCTGGAACTGTAGTATAGACATCACAGGAGACACGGGACTGTGGTACAGATGTCACAGAAGAAGCTGGGGTGCCACTGCTGTCTTGTTCTGTGGGATGGGAGTTCATCGCGCGCTAACTTTGCCCACAGAGTACATCCAGATACTGGCACATGTTTGAAAGTAAACTTTCATTGCTGCATACACGTGCTTGCAGAGGAAGAAGAAGTTAAAGGTCTGTCAGCTGTCAAAATGCCCGAGAATTACGGTCCCCAGGAATCTGCCTGAGGGTCAGAGAATAGGTTATCATGTGTCATAAACGGCCCATGGGCCTAAGGTTCCCTAGCCCTGCTATAGACCTCGGTCTGCAAGTAGTACATTATTTTCAAATGACTATGAAAACTGTAGGCCTCCGTACAGATGACTGTGAGGTTGGCTTATCCAACTGATTTTGGCATGACGAGCCAAATATCTAGTACGTATAGCCTTCTAACTATGTAACAGATGATGTTGGAATGAAGACAGGTCAAGCAATTTTAGTTTCAATGCCCAATTTTTGTGCTCTCCCTGAAAGAAAACTCCTGCCAGGGGGGTCTGGCAGCGATTTATTCTACTCTCTCTATACATAACATTTGGGCCAGTGTGCGTGTGTATGGTGGGACTCAGCCAAGATCACTATTGGCTAAATATTCAGCCGACAACTGTTTGATGGAGCATTGCCACCTTAAAGGAGTTGCTACAATATTTTATTGTACAAATGACCCTATGGTAGGCTTATAATTAAAAAAAAATGATACCGATTCCCCACCATTTCTCTGCATTACTGCTGTGCTCCCCAACATTTTCCTTGCTTCGTCTTCTTGTGGGTGATATCACATGACATTTGCAGCCAATCATTGACTGACTATAGCTATGGCGTTCTGTCTGAGCTCAGATATATAGATAGTCATCACTACCACAATCGGTGGCTGGCTGCTGAAAGGATCTCGAGGAGGGAGGGGGGCACAAGCAGCATTATGGAAGAATGATAGGGAAGGATCTGGTAGGGGAGTATGGTTTTTTATTACTTTATGACCACCACAGACGTATTTGAAGAATTAAATTTAGTAGTGGAAAAAGACCTGTAAGGTGACATTCAGATGACCGACCATTTCTTTTTGTTCATTAGTGACAAAGTACCAACTAACTACATTTTGTGCTACCAGTTAATACTTCATCATGCACATGGAAGTCGACACGGTCTTTCTTAATTGTAAAACTTTGCTGTTTTTAGCAGCACAAATATTGTTCTGTAGCCTTTACTCACAGCACATAAAGGAAGGTCTGACAAGAAGGCCAGCAGAATGGATTACCAGCTGCTATTTAAAGACTCATGCATATCACTTAAGAAATGATCTATTGTCCAACACAGTGTGGTTCAGTAAATTGTCACACACATAGCTACCTTACAAGAGGCTACAAATGAAATATCATGGCGCATTTCCAAAAGCTCTCATTTCACAAAGACATTCAACGTATGGAGCTTGATGTAGATTACAGTAATAAAGTATTTTATGGTTTATGTCAGTGGTGTAGTCAGCACTGGAGATCAACAAGCAGACAACTACTCTAAAAGTGGTGTTTGTGGTGTCACAATGGCATAACATGCCAAAGCTCTATACACAGTGACATGACATTCTTCAATCTGTTCCATATAACTATTAAGGCTGCGTGTCTCATGGATGTTATGTGGATTTAGAAAGAAATATAATGGGTAGTCATGATGTAATTAGTTCCATATAAAAGAGGGCTAGGGATGTGATGTATCAATGCGTTGTATACTGTGGAGGCGATGCCATGTCCCTCAAAAATAGTGTTAGGTCACCTTCACATGTTTAGTATTTGGTCAGTATTTGACATTAGTATTTGTGAGCAAAAACCAGGAGTAGGTGATAAATACAGAAGTGGTGATGTGTTTCTATTATACTTTTCCTCTGATTGCTCCTCTCCTGGTTTTTGCTTATAAATACCGATGTAAAATATTGACCAAATACTGAACTTGTGAACATGGCCTTGGGGTGGAATTGCAGGAAAAGAGTCGGGATACTTCAGGGCTTTAGGAACATGCAGGGAACACCTGTCTGCTAATTTGAATGAGGTACATTCAGTATTATTACTTTCTCCTTCTTCAGGACAGTAGAACTGGTGAAAGATATCGTTGAAATATGTGACACTTTGTCAGTTGTTTGGTCGGCTTAAATTTGCCAGTGTATTTCTTCAACAGGGTGACGATCACCCGAATGATTATCTGTAGGAATGATCATTCCCAATCCATTGTGTAAGCAGAATCAGTAATAATTTGCTTGATTATTAATCATCTCATAGTTTTTGCTAACATGAAGATCATTGCTCGTCAACACGTAAACGTGTATAACAAAACATGTGTAACTGCAATAATTTTCTGGGAGAAATGCTTCATTTTCTGGAACAATTTCAAGGGTGCCAACACTTTCGGCCATGACTGGATCTGTTTTTACGTAATTACACTGCACGAATTATGTACTGAAGAGTCGTCAGAAAGTAAAAAATAGGGAGCACATGTGCCTCTGACACTTGACTAGGTGATACTGACAAATACTTTGTAAGGGGTGTTGAAAATAATGACTACAGAACATGTCAAACACTTCATGGAAAGAGAGATGATATTTCTGAGTCGTTCGGATGTAATTACAAGACATACGCATGGTGACAAATGTCTAGAACATGGTGACGTTAAAAAGATTTTAGAAGACATTGACTTATTCACCTATTAGAATAGAAGATTACGTGGAGCGTTCTCTTTGTTAAAAATGTACGGATGAGTATCAAATTCGATTCATGTGTCACCTGCATTAATGTTTTAGTAATTTTGGCCATTCTATTCATAAATGTAGAAGTCATTCTTCTATTAAGTGACATTTGGATTGTCAATCTCATACACATAAATCACTGGCTAATATTCATACTGTGACTATGTGTTTGCCAGATAGATTATAAGAGCTGAATATTCACGGTATGTAAGAAGTTGCCCATCTTTATTCCTGCATCCTCCATACAAAATGCAATGCCAAATAATGGTGTGATATCATCAAGGATTTGGAGATTGTGGGCCAATTTCATCAACAGTATATGCTCCAAAATTATAAAGTGGGCGGATGGGGCGTGGTGAAGCCGCCTGGCAAATTCATCAAAATTCATTACAGTCCCTGACTAAAGTTACTTTTTGTTGTGAGGCGCGCACCTCTGATAAGATGCTCTGAATTCATTAAGTGATGTGCACCTCTTAATACATTAGGCCACATTCACACCTTCAGTATTTGGTGAGTATTTTACCTCAGTATTTGTAAGCCAAAACCATGGATGGGTGATAAATACAGAAGTGGTGTATTATACATTTCCTTTGATTGTTCCTCTCCTGGTTTGGGCTTACAAACACTGAGGTAAACTACTGACCGTATACTGATAGTGTGAGTGTGAATGTTAGATGCTTGGTGCATTCCTTACGACTGGTGTGCAAAATACCATTTCTAATGAAGCAGGCTGTATATGTTTTAAACTTAGAGAAAATACACAGATATTTAATGCAACCCAGCTTTTGATACCATGTACTATCGTGATATAAGTGCTTCTCACTAAATTACAATATCATCAGAAAGTTAATTTATTTCAGTTGTTTAATGCAAAAAGTGAAACTCATAGAGTCATTACAAACAGAGTGATGTATTTCTAGTGTTTATTTCTGT
>VIAB01002695.1:156923-169307 GCA_009801035.1 Oophaga pumilio | reverse complement strand
CAGACCTGTGGGTGAGCTCTCTATAGCCCCTCTTTTCCCCAGCTGGTCTCCACACGTTTTTCCTCTCTCGTCCCTCCAGCCAGACTCACTAACTCATCCCCCAGCCAGAATATTCTACAGGAGCTCTCCTGAAATCAGGTGTTATAGCTCCCCCATCTGGTCTGGAGTAGGAAAGGTGTTGTATGCTGTGTTACCTGTTAAAGGGATCCTTCCTTGCTTTCAGGCATGACATCACTCCCCCTGGAGGGAGGCAAGATCACTATGGCAACCAAACTCCTGGGGTGCCACATTTACATAGTAGAGGAATAGACATAAAGAAGTATTAGCTCACTACTGGGCTGACCCCATTTTTTCATACTTTCTATTGTTTGTTGCACCTGTTAGGTTTCCCTAGAAAGTTATTTATGTCTACCAGATGGTGCCTGGTACTGAACGCTACTGTAATATTGAAACAAGTGCATTCCTACAGTAAATTAGGTCTGAATCTTGTAAAAATGTCCACTAAAATAATAGATGTGGAGTCCTGATCAGCTCACAGATATATTAAGATTAGGTGCCCTATAAAATACTGTTATTGTCTTCTTTTAGGCATTTTTCTCCATAAAGAAAACTTAAAGATAACCCTGTTGGCAGTTTTGATTTTGCATAACTGATGACAGGGACATGATGATGGGATTTACCTTCATAAATGTACCTGCCGAAATTAAAAATGTAGAAAAAAAAATAAATTAAATAAATAAATAATATGCTCACCTCACTGCTCACCTGTCCAGCCACCCTTGTCCAGTCCTCTTCTTTTCTGCTTCCTCTGTTGTGCACATTCTCTTCAGCTTCTTTTCTCCAGCTCTTGACTTCCGGCACAGCTAGGCCTCTGACGACCTTGTGCGTTGTACTGTTGCAGTACAGGTGGGGACATCAGAATGTTAACATGTGAAGGCACAGCGTGAACGGACATCAGATGCCTAGTTGTCCCAGACATCATGGCTTGGAGAAAAAGCACGCAACTGGAGGAGGGGAAAAGAAGAGGACAGAATTGGAAATTAAGCAAAAGGTGGGACAGGTGAGTGATGAATTGAGTATTATTATAGGTTTTTAACCACTTGCCTGGCCCTCTACAGCTGCCTGCCATTTTTCTGAATTCACCCAGAACAAATTACAAATACACGTGTTCTGAAGATTCAGAATTTTTGAAAATTTCAATTAGAATTCAATTTAAAAAATTGCTGACATAAAATTGGATTTAAAAAGTCATGCTGCAATATACATTCCCTGACAGAAGTTATGTCGCTTATCTATGTTATGTAAATAAAAGCTTATAACCTGACATTAAATTCATCCATTGGTTGTATAAATTATTCTTTTGAAAGCTGAAACACTCTGAAATGTGGTTTAGGCTAAGAAAATAAATTGGCATCAATGCAGAAATATTGATCATTTATTGGACATAGAATGGTCAGATTTTGGCAAGACAAAAGTTTTGTCGCCCACAGAAAGTAATGTGATATTCAAACAAATAATTAACTTAAAATGCAAATGTATGTTGCATAACATTGGTGAATGAAGTTGTGGTGCTATTAGAGTCATATTTAATATTTTGTGTGACTTCCATGAGCTTGAAGGACTGCATCCATGCGGTTCAACAATGATTCATACAATTTATTAATGAAGTCATAAGGAATAGCAAAGAATGCAGTCTTACATGCCTCCCAGAGTTCATCTAGATTCTTTGGTTTTGTCTTCCAAGCTTCCTCTTTCATCCTACCCCAAACATACTAAATGATGTTCATGTCTGGTGACTGGGCTGGTGATCTATTTTGCCTGGAGGAACTTTGTTGTAGAGGTAGATGTATGAGATGGAGCATCATCCTGCTGCAGAATTTGACCCCTTTTATGATTTGGAATATAAGAGGTAGCTAATACTTCTTGATATTTTAGGCTATTGATATTGCCTTCCACCTTGCAAATGTTTCGCACACCCCATACTGAATGTAACCCCAGACCATGATCTTTCCACCACCAAATTTAACTGTTTTCTGGGTGTATTTTGGATCCATATGGGCTCCAGTTGGTCTCCTGCAGTATTTGCGCCGGCTGTGGTGTAATTCTACTGAAGATTCATCAGAGAAATCCACCTTCTGACACTTTTCCAGTGTCCATCTCTTTAGCAGGCTGTGGGACATTGCAAATGCCACATGGTTTTTATTTGCCTTTTATTTAGTGCTGGCTTCTGGGCACTGATTCGACTATGGAGGCCATTTCGAGACAGAATCCTTCCAACTGTTCTAGTTGACGTAGTGACTTGAGGTGACCAGGCCTGTTGGAGCTCTGCTGCAGTGGAAGAGGGGCTTGTTTTGGATTTTCTAACCAATAAACGTTCCTCCTGAGCATTTGTCTTGTGGGGTGTGCCGGACCTGGGCTTGTCACAGACATCTCCAGTCTCTTCAAATCTTTTTTTAATTCTTTGTACTTGACACTTAGACACATTAAAGGTGCCAGCCACCTCTGCAGTGGATCTGGTCTTCAGCCTCTTGATAATCCAGGCTTTGGTCGCAGGGTGGATTTTTGGCATGTTGTCAGAGCTCAAGTTGCAGTTCAAGTGAAGGTCTGGGGTGCTGGGTTTCTTTTTATACACACCCACTAATTAACCGATCATTTACTGAGCACAGGTGAGGATGTAAACTAGGATTGGGTGCATTATATGACCAGGTGACAAAACTTTTGTCTTGCCAAAATCTGACCAGTCTGTGTCCATTAAATGATCAATATTTCTGCATTGATGCCAATTTATTTTCTTAACCTAAACCACATTTTGGAGGGTTTCAGCTTTCAAAAGAATAATTTATACAACCAATGGATGAATTTAATGTTAGGTTATAAGCTTTTATTTACATAACATGGATAAGAGACATAACTTCTGTCAGGGAGTGTATTTACAGACCACAGATATATTTATGCAGATATCTCCGATTTGCATATTAATCCCTGCCAGCAGATTTGCACAGCTGACAGACTCCATTTAAAACATGCCTGAAATATTGTTTGTACACGGTGACAAATTAAAGAAGCAGCTAAAATGCGTAAAAAATCCAGAGAACTATTAGATCAATTAACAGATAGTGCAAAATTGTAGAGAAACAGAATGATCATGATAATTGCCAATGAACATTCTGCTACATGTGTGTGAAATGTGTAAACTTTCTTTCCAGAATGTTTTTTGATCGATTCCATCATTGTTTTAAAGAAAACAGTTTATTTACAAGATCTAAGGAAATTCCAGTGATCAGAAACTTATATTTATCTTCAGTGTTTATAAGTCTAGCGAAAAACATGTTTTCCAGCAATGGGTAATGGAAAATGGAAAAGCAACTTGTACATACTACAACACTTTGGGTTGCATATGGAAACAGGAAAACAAGGAAAAAATCTCACTGATACACCATTACAATTATATCACATATTACATTTTACCCTATTTCTGAAGTTTGAGATCAAATATCTTGGCTAAAACAGTAAAATATCTCACTTTTATTATAAACCTGAACTTAAGGAGAACTTTTCACCAAACTTTTCATGTTGAACTAGATACGTGATGTAATAGTGGCTGCAGAGCAGAATAAAACATGTTTTTTTCCACATCTCAGTTGTGAAGATTTTAGCAATCAAAGTTTTTGGCACCTAATGAGTTTACCATTTTAAATCCAAGTGGGTGTTATCAGATAGTTTTCTCTGGGGTTGTCTACTTTTCCCTGCTTCATGCTGACCAATCATAAGCAGGCAGCAATGCTCAATGCAAAGAAAAATGCCCACATTAACTTAGTGTAGGTTTCTCAGTGTGAGATGTAATGATACAGCTCTGGTTTCCTGATCTGGGCTCTTGCATTAGTCAATATGGGGGAGAGGTAATGCAGCTGAGTTAAGTTGTGTTACATTATTAATTATATATTATTAACCCTTCTATCTGCTTTCCTGAATACTGAGTGTATCATTATCACACTTATGTCTGCTGTGCTCAGGCAACATGTACTCAATCTACAGTGAGATCAGACCAGGGTGTCATTATATCATACAGGAGTAACCTGCTTTTTTTAGACTACTCCTATGTGAGTTATAATGACAACCTGCTCTGACCTTGTAATCTGAACGATTACAAGTTGAGCACAAAGGACAGTGAGAAAAAGTGTGATACTTACACTTTGAGCTCTCATCTCCAGCTAGGCAGTGTGGGAGAGGGGCAGTACATCAGAGCTGACAGTGCTATGAGAGGAGAAGAGGTGATAAAAGGGTTTTAAATGTGGCACAGCTAAACTCAGTCGCGCTACCCCTTAATTCACGCTGACTTATACAGGAGGTTAGACAAGGAGATCATATCTGTATCATTACATTTCACACACTGAGAATTCTGCTATAAGCCATTGTGGGGACATTCTTTTGAGTGCTGCTTCCTCCTTATGATTGGTCAGCATTGTACAGGGAGACGAAGTACACACTACCCTGGGAAAACTGTCCAATAACAGCAACTTGGACTTAAAAAAATTAACCTATTATTTAGCTCTGCAGCTGTTATTACATTCTGTATTCAGTTCAACATGAAAAGTGAGGTGAAGGGTACTTTTTAAAAGGAAAGTTCAGCAAATTACACTCAGGGCATATGCATAAAATATGTTAGAACTGTCTAATCTTTGGAAACTCACTTTTGGCACCATAATTGAGTTAGATAACAAGGGTGTCATGATTCAATTACGCCTTTTGCTATGGGTTGTTGTTCTTTTTAAAGCAACATTTGCTACCAATTTTTTTGCATTCTTAGCAATCGTAAAGTATTGAAATGAAGTAGAAAATGAAGCTGAGCTACATACATAAAAATACCTAAAAAAAACAGAATAAAGTTCCTTCTGACCTTGTAAGGTAATATTGCAACTTATGAAATTCATGTTTTACTTAAATATCACCAGATTGTTGCTGTCTATCTATTTTGTGAAACTAGTTTTTATTTTTACTATTGAAAAATCCTAAAGCTCTTTAGCTTTATTTTTTTTTAACTCAGTTTAGTCTATTTTATCTCCCAGCAGTATATGCCAATGGGAGATGATGCAAGGGGAACCTACTGTTGCTCATAAGCAGCCTTCCATGCTCTAGGAAAACACTTGATGGCTTTTACAGAAATAACTAGGTCACCTTTATAACTTTCTAAGACCCAAGGTTGTCTTCACTGAAGGCACTTCTAGACAAGAACAGTGATCATGAAGACTCTGCAGGGGAACAGGTAGCTTTCTTAACAATCTAAAGCACACTTTTTGCTGAAAATTAAATCTTCCCAATGCTCCTCAATCATTGTTTCTCATTTCTTCAGCCATTTGTTCGCTTAATAACTCAGTAACAGTAACTTGTGATTCTTCAAATAGCAGAAAAAGGACAAAAAAACACTTTGAGAAATCACAAAACTTTTGTGGGGTTAGACAAATATCTTGCCAATTTGGTCATTTTTACTACAGTTTTGGACAACTTTCCAAAAACAGTTGGAGATTGGGTGGGACGGGTGCAGGACACAGACAGCTTGTCTATTTCATCACAAACTGTGGTGTACACAAAATCTTATGCTAGTCCCTGACTGTAGTAAGATTTGTGGTGATTCACATGGAGGTACATAGCACTTTTAAGATGCTCATGACTCATGTGCCTCTTAATGAATCCAGTGTCTCTGACTCCAACTCGCCCCTTCATGAATTAGGGCCTGTATCATTTTGAAGGCTTTCTTGAAGGGACTCTTTAGTGGCACAAATGCTCCACAGAGGAGCCCAGACAAGAAACTAGTGTTGGGGCCATCCATCCACGTCATCCATCAGGTTGTACACTGGTATTCATACTTTTCTATCATACTAGAAACTTGAGGTCAGAAATGTTTTACCTTATATATGCTGGCTGCTATACTTATTAATAATTATTGATTACGTGGTTTGTGTGTATTTCCTGGATTGGGATCTATGTAAACTTGGCACCTTGTACGTTTTATCATATTGTATTATCTAATTAATTTATCTTAATCACTTGTATGCACAAGCATTTTATATTGCCCTACAGGATTTATATACATCTAATTATCAATTATTTTGCATTGCCAGTTATCCACTTGGGAATATTGTTGTTCAGTTCTTACAGCCTTTCTGGTTTTCTCCTGTTTCTCTCCATTGCATGGTCTTTTTTATCCCTTGGACTTTGTGCTCCCTGTGTAGACGTGGCACTTTGGTGTTGCTTTTTCCCACACTACAATGTTTTGCTTGCTAAGTTTTTATAAATTATTCTAAAAAAGATTGTTGATATTTTGAATACGCTCCAATTTCTTTTTGGGTTAGCCCTTTAAATTGGGTACTGTATTTTTCGGACTATAAGATGCACCGGACCATAAGACGCACCTAGGTTTTAGAGGAGGAAATTAGGGAAAATAATTGAAGCAAAAAATGTGGTCAATTCTGTACTTAATATCCCCTATCCTGGTATATATTGTTAGGCACCGGGATTTTCCTGCTGCTCGGGATAGATCCCGGGCGCTGTCTGTCCCTGTGGTCCCCTATTCCGGTCCTGCTCAGCATGGACGTCGGTCCCAGTGTCTTGGTCAGGCTTGTGGTGTACCTTTGGATACTGCTGGCACTCCAGCCAAGTCTATGGTAACCAGTGTTATACAGGTGCATCTTCACATCCTGGAGTCTAAGTCCAGAGAACACAGTACTGAGTATGACCGTGATGTGGCGTCTTCCTATTGGTGGTCGGAGGTCAGCTGCTCTGGTGATGTGACAGCTTCGGATTTGCCCACAGGCGATGTCAGCGTGAGTGTTTGGGGTGGAACTTTGGGTTTGAAAGGCTCTCAGCGGTGCACGCTAGTATCATTTATGGTTGGTGTGTGTGAGTGGATACGCTACCACTCTGTATGCACGTGTGTGTGTTATTTATCTCGAGTTTTTAGCCAGTTAGGGTTTTTTTTCCGGCTTGGCTTAGCATCTGTTTCCTACATGTGTGCGGTTAACACAGTGGAGTTACAGAGTAAGATCCAACCAAAGAGCTGTGCTGCCCTGTGAAGTCAACAGGGTTTTGTAGCTAGCGTCAGTTTTTAGTTTTTTCTCTTGACTCCGCATCTGTTTCGGCCACCTGTGCGATTGGCCGGGTCAGGTACAGTGCGAGCTCAACCCTCTAGCTCTACCTCTCTGTGAAGATAACAGAGCTGAGTACTGTCCATTCTGTTCATACTGAGTGGAGTTAACGCAGTCGTAGTAAGGTGAACGCTTGCTGTTTAGTTCCGTCATTGTTCATATTAGCAGCAGGTTACATCTCTGCACGATGGACCCCGGGTTGTGATCGCACTTTATTATTAATTTTATTTAGTGCGATCCGCCAACCCTAACATATATGGTCCCCTCATCCCCATCCTGATACACATGGCCCCCTCATCTCTACCCTGGTATGCAAGGCCCCCTAATCCCTATCTTGGTATGCATGGATCCCTCATTTTTCTCCTGATATGCATGGATACCTCATCTCTATCTTGGCAGGAATGATCATCCTCATCCCTATCCTGGTATGCATGGCCCCATCCGTGTCCGTGGTATGCAAGGCCTCTATCTCCTCCTAATATTCAGGGCCCCCATGTCATCCTGGTATGCATGGTTCCATCCCTAGCCTGGTATGCAAGGCCCCATCTTGTCCTAGTATGCATGGCTCCATCTATATACTGGAATGATTGGCCCCAATCCCGGTCCTGGTATGCATGGCCCATCCTTATAATTTGCCCACCCCCATCCTGGTATGCATTGACCCATCAGAAAATATTAAAAAAAAAAAAACTATTACCTACCAGGCGCTCCCTCAGGAATATTCATTTCTCTTAAGTAGCTACACACATGACCGCCGGCAGCAATAGGAAGCCAGTGGCTGACACTGAACGCTACTGAAGAGCAATGAATACTCACTTCACTCTGAGCGCACAGTCCGGCAGCTGTGCTCTGCTTGTGAGCAGTGCATGATGTACCTGCCATGTGCTGCTTACAAGCATAAAGCAGTTGCTGGCACCGGAGCTGGATGCCGGAAAGGAGTGCCGGGTAGGTAACTGTAATTTTTTTTCTTTTTTTAATGTTTTCTGATGGAGCCATACATACCATGATGGGGATGGGGGTGGGGGTCAATTGTAAGTATGGAGAAATGCCTACCAGAACCGGGGTTGGGGGGAAATCATACCAAGATACTATTATTAAAGAGAAATTAATATTCATTGCCCTCCAAGCCCATGGGCGTGGAATGCAGTGAATATTTATTTCTGGTTAGCAGCAGGAACAGGAGTTAGCCGCTTCCGCCGGCTCCAGCCTCCTTTAACCGCTGCTCCACCGATGTTGTTTCCCCACCTCCCCACCACAGTCAGAGCAGGTACATCCGGACTACAAGACACCCCCCCATTTTTCTCCACATTTTTGGAGGAAAAAAGTGCATCATACAGTCCGAAAAATACGGTAGTCTTTCAATTTCAAAATATATTTTAAAGAGTACATACAAGACAATATATGATAAAGTTTCCATTTACAAATATTAATTATATTTTATTGTTATATTTCTTCATGACATGGACATTACTGTTTGTGTTTTTAAACAGAATGGATGAAGATGATAAAGATGCAGCACTTAGTTTTTCTATTCAGAAACCTCCCAGCTGATGGCAACACATGGGTAAGTAGCTACAGAGAGCTTGAGTAAAATGTGTGCTAAGTAGGCAGTTCATCACATTGTTTATTACAGGTAACCTGTCTCCAGCGTTTTCCCATATAAAGTACATTTGCTTGCGAAAGTATTCACCCTCTTAACATTTTTCCGTGTTTTGTTACCTCACAACCTGGAATTTCACAGTTTTTTTCTTGAGGGTTTGCATTACTTCATGAAAAGAGCAGCATGCCTACAACTGAACATTTGGTTTTCTTTTTATTGTGAAGCCAACAGCAAATAGGACAAAATTACTGAAAACTTCAGTGTGCATAACTATTCACCCCACTAAAGACAGTACTTTGTAGAGCCTCCTTTTGTGGCAGTTACAGCTGCAAGTCGCTTTGGATAAGTCACTATGAGTTTTCCACATCTTGCCACTTGAATTTCTGCCCATTTCTCAAATCAAAACTGCTCCAGCTCCTTCAAGTTAGTTGGTTTCCTCTGGTGAACATCAATCTTCAAGTCTGACCACAGATTCTCAATTGTATTAAGGTCTGGGCTTTGACTAGGCCACTCCAAAACTTTTACACAATTCCCCTTAAACATGCTAGAAACAAGAGGAAACCACATTGGCTAAATAAAACTGTAAGGGGCACAATAAGTGACAAAAAGAAAGCATTTAAAGAATTAAAGCAAGTAGGTAGTGATGAGTCATTAAATAAATACAGAAAATTAAATAAATTCTGTAAAATGCAAATCAAGGTAGCAAAGATTGAGGCAGAGAGACTCGTTGCCAGATAAAGTAAAAATAATCCCAAAATATTCTATAACTACATAAATAGTAAGAAACTAAAAAATGATAGTGCTGGCCCACTTAAAAATAGTCTGGGTGAAATGGTGGATGAGGATGAGGAAAAAGCCAATATGCTTAATAAATTTTTTTCAAATCCCATGACGGATAACATGATCAGTAATAACAAAAATTCTCTATTAAATGTCACAAGCTTAACCCAGCAGTAAGTACGGCGGAGTCTAAAATTCACTAAAGTTGACAAATTATGGGATGGGATACGCCCCCGAGTACTGCAGGAATTAAGTACAGTCATAGATAGACCATTATTTTTAATCTTAAAAGATTTCATAATAACAGGGTCTGTACCACAGGACTGGTGTATAGCAAATGTGGTGCCAATATTCAAAAAGGGGTCAAAAACTGAACTTGGAAATTATAAGCCAGTAAGCTTAACATCTACTGTGGGTAAAATCCTGGAGGGTATTCTAAGAGATGCTATACTGGAGTATCTGAAGAGGAACAACCTCATGACCCAATATGACCCAAAATGGGTTTGCGAGGGACCGTTCTTGTCAGACTAATCTGATAAGTTTCTATAAAGAGGTAAGTTCCAGACTAGGCCAAGGGAAATCAGTAGACGTGGTGTATATGGACTTCTCAAAAGCTTTTGACATGGTGCCACACAAAAGGTTGATACATAAAATGAATACAATGGGGATGGGGAAAATATGTGTAAGTGGCCTGAGAGCTGGCTTAGGGATAGGAAACAAAGGGTGGTTATTAATGGAGCGCACTCGGACTGAGTCACAGTTAGCAGTGGGGTAACACAGGGTCAGTATTGGCCCCACCTCTTTTTAACATATTTATTAATGACCTTGTAGGGGGCATACAGAGTAAAACTTCAATATTTGCAGATGACACTAAACTCTGCAGGGTAATAAATACAGAGGAGGACAATTTTATATTACAGGAGGATTTATGTAAACTAGAAGCTTCGGCTGATAAATGGCAAATGAGCTTTAATGGGGATAAATGTAAGGTCATGCACTTGGGCAGAAGAAATGCGATGTAGAATTATGTGCTTAATTGTAAAATACTGAGCAAAACTGTCACTGAAAAAGACCTGGGTGGATGGGTGGACGACAAACTCACATTTAGTGGCCAGTGTCAGGCCGCTGCTGCAAAGGCAAATAAAATAATGGGATGCATTAAAAGAGGCATAGATGCTCATGAGGAGAACATAATTTTACCTCTATACAAGTCACTAGTGCGACCACACTTAGAATACTGTGTACAGTTCTGGTCTCCATTGTATAAGAAAGACATAGCTGAACTGGAGCGGGTGCAGAGAAGAGCGACCAAGGTTATTAGAGAACTGGGGGGTCTGCAATACCAGGACAGGTTATTACACTTGGGGTTATTTAGTTTGGAAAAACGAAGGCTTAGGGGTGATCTTATTACAATGTATATATATATGAGGGGACAGTACAAAGACCTTTCTAATGATCTTTTTACTCTTAGACCTGTGACGGGGACAAGGGGGCATCCTCCACGTCTGGAGGAAAGAAGGTTTAGTCATAATCACAGACTCAGATTCTTTACTGTAAGAGCAGTGAGACTATGGAACTCTCTGATGTTGTAATGAGTGATTCATTACTAAAATTTAAGAAGGGCCTGGATGCCTTTCTTGAAAAGCATAATGTTACAGGGTATATACTAGATTCCTTGATAGGGTGTTGATCCAGGGAACTAGTCTGATTGCCGTATGTGGAGCCTGGAAGCAATTTTTTTCCCCAATGTGAAGCTTACTGTTTGCCACATGGTTTTTTTTGCCTTCCTCTGGATCAACATGTTAGGGCAGGTTAGGATTGGATATGGGTTGAACTAGATGGACTTAAAGTCTCCCTTCAACCTTAATTACTGTGCTACTATGTTACTATGAGTGTTGCTTTAGCAGTATTCTTTGGGTCATTGTCTTGTTGGAAGGGGAACCTCCATCCCAGTCTCAAATTGCATGTGATTTATGAAAGTAATTACTTGCACCAAAAATTATTAGGGACTTCACTGCCAAAGGGGTAAATACATATGTACAAGCCAATTTCTAGTTATTTGATTACATAAATTTAATTTATGCCTATAATATTATCACTTCACCAACTTAGACTATTTAGTGCAGATGTATCACACAAAAATTGGATCACAAAAATATTTAAACAAACGTAATATAACAAAATAGGTAAAAAGTCAAGGGGGTGAATATTTTCACACTATGGGCAGGACCTGTAACTTCTCTGTTGCAGCATACTAGAAAGCTGTATATACAGTTGAAACCAGAAGTTTACATACACTACACAAATATCTTACGTGAAATCAGAATAAACCTTTCCTGTTTTAGGTCAATTAGGATTAACATAATTATTTAATATTTGCCAAATGCCAGAATAATGAGAGAGAGAGAGAGAATGTTTTAAGGCATTTTTATTACTTACTGCAAAGTCAAAAGTTTGTGAACACCAAAAGAACGGAGTACAGGTAAACCATCGAAGATAAAAGATCAGAGTAATTTTATTAAACAAATCTCACATATAAATATAAAATGCATAATACATTATAGCACAAAGTGGAAAGGAAGATGAGGAGACATGTAGGTACATCAAGGGAAGGGTGCACACACAAATGACCAAGGGTGAGAAGGATCATATATCAAAATAAATGCAAGCAATAGCAATAGCAGCATGGATAAGTGAGGCTGGTGAATAGTCAATAAAGGTGTACTGTAAATACACAGAATACTAGACTCACTAACCCCACAAAGGGTTAACCCTGCTTACCCATAAAGAATGGCAGTGTCCACACATCTTCCCTGTTGGCCCCTTTAACCCCTTAATGTCCACTGACGTGCAGAGTCCGTC
>VIAB01002695.1:133828-152623 GCA_009801035.1 Oophaga pumilio | reverse complement strand
CTTTAACCTACAAAATGGCTTGGTCGTTAAGGGGTTAAACAGGGGCCTGGCTGACATGTGCCCGAAACAGCTGCGGGTGGAATGGCGATCCACCCGCAGCTATTAACCAGTTAAATGCTGCTGTCAAACGCTAAGAGCGGCATTTAACTCACGATTCCGGCAATCGTGCCGGAAATCCGCCCAACCGATTAACCATGTCATGTGATCGGGGTCACGGTTGGGTTGGCATGACAACCAGAGGTCTCCTGGAGACTCATAGCAAGTGAGTAATTCTACTACATATTGGTGAACTGATCATCGCCTGTATGTAAATGAGCTGATCGGTTTATGGCAGCTTCTAGTCTCCCATGGAGACTATTGAAGCATGCTAAAAGTAAAAGAAAGTTTTTAAAATATAAAAAAAATAAAAGTTCAAATCACCCGCCTTACACCCCATTCAAACTACAACAATAAAAATATCAAACATACACATATTTGGTATCTCCGCATTCAGAATCGCCCGTTATATCAATACAAAAAAAGGATTAACCTAATCACTAAACGGCGTAGCAAAACAAAGTCAGACTGCCAGAATTACATTTTTTTGGTCTCCGCTCCATTGCATTAAAATGCAATAACAGGCAATCAAAAGATCATAGCTGCACCAAAATGGTATCATTAAAAACGTCAGCTCGACACACAAAAGATAAGCCCTCACTCGACCCAAGATCACGAAAAATGGAGACGCTACAGGTATCGGAAAATGACACTTTTTTTTTAAACAAAGTTTGGAATTTTTTTTCACCACTTACATAAAAAAGAACCTAGACATGTTTGGTGTCGATGAACTCGTAATGACTTGGAGAATAATAATTGTCCCGCACTTGGAATTTTTTTCCTATTTTCTAGTACATGGCATGGTAAACCCAATAGTGTCAGTCAAAAGTACAACTCATCCCGCAAAAAATAAGCCCTCACATGGCCATATTGACGGAAAAATAAAAAAGTTATGGCTCTGGAATAAGGGGAGCGAAAAACGAAAACCTCAAAAACGGAAATACCTCTGGGGTTAAGGGGTTAAAATAAATTCACAGTTGTGTCTCTAATTAATTCAGATGTTGCTGTAAAACATACCAGTAGCTTCCAAACACATGACATCATCATATGGGCAGTCCAGAATTGTGTAAAGGCATAGTAATCTTAGAGTATATAAACTTTTGACTTTGCAGTAAGTAACAAAAATGCCTTAAAACATCCTCTCTCTCATTATTTTGGCATTTGGCAAATATTAATAATTATGGTAATCCTAATTGACCTAAAACGGTAAAGGTTTATTCTGATTTCATGTCAGATATTGGGAAAAACATGAAGATGTGTCTTTTTATATAGTGTATGTAAACTTCTGGCTTCAAATGTATGTCCCCAATGCGCTCTGCATAACATAAAATTTAGCTTTTATCATACTCACCTATGCTACGACCTTGTCCAATCAGCGTCACTGGACTTAATCCGTCACCTCCTCTCTTCCTTGCCGTCCTTCTCTTTGCATCATGTGTAAGACGAGTCCTACATGATCCACACAGTGTCCTCCATCGCGGTCCTACACAGACATATTTCTCTTTGCCCTTGGCCGAGGGCAGAGCAAAGTACTGTAGTGCGCATGCACCGGCACTCTTTGGCCTTTCCTTGCATTATATTACTTTGCTTTGCCCTCAGTAGGGCAGAGAGAAGCACGTCTGCACAAAAGTGCGATGGAGGACACTGTGTGGATGACTGTAGGAAGGTGATCAGAAGAAGAGATGAGGCACCTGATCAACACCAGCGATGCTCATCGGACTGAAACGTGGCATAGGTGAGTAGAATAAAAGGTATTTTCTGTGTTATTCAGAGAGCACTGGGGACATATATACAGCATTTTAGAATTCTGTAACAAAGGGCTGAGATTTCCATGCCCTACTTTATGGTGATATTTCAAAGGTTGCTCGCCTTGGACCAGCTGTTGTTAGAAGCATGCCGCAATAATAAGCTGTTAATAGGTTGTCCGGCTGCAGTAGAATAAAGTCTCATTTAGACGTCAGTTTCTTTGCCGTAAAAGAAAAATGGACCAAATTTCATCAGTGATTTTCATCATGTTTTTTTCCCTGATGAGGAAAAAAAATATTTTTCTGATATCTATCTGTCAGTAAAAAATGAACAGCTCAAGGATGACATACGATTGCAGTCCAAGTTTTTCACTGACTCATAGACCATCATTGCCCAGTTTGATCCAACACTCGTATCCATATCAGCCATGTGTCCACAATTTTGAATGATCCACAAAAAATCACAGACGTGAACAGCCCCATAAACTGTCACAAGTATTAGTGCTAAATGGGAACGAAAACAGATAGCCCTTCGTACATGAAAACTAATGTGTGAATGAGCCCTTACTTGGTGCCTGTTGAAATTATGGGCTGTCCGCAAATGGATGAACATTCCTGGTCCTCCAGATTGAGATACCCTCTTTGAAGCCAATTCATTATTACATAGTACTGTATTTGAAGTTCAGTTTTCTACTCACGACAGCACCCTTAGACAATCAGTAATAGAAGATATATTTAGAAACAGTAAATTACTAAACTTATATATCATATTTTCTTACCTAAAAGCAAATCAATTTCTAACTGCAATATAAGAAAAGTTTCCTCTAACTTTTGAGCACACACATAAGTCAGTTTATGTCGTATTCTCAAGTTCGTGCTGCTTTTCATTCCATTAACTCAATTCACATGCTGTCACATGTTCATTTTACTTTTGACAAATAGAATTTTTCTTTCATATTAAGTACTGAAAGAACAGTCTGTTGTCGGAAATATAAAGCCGTTATGTGATATGAATATCGCAGTATGTGTTGTGCTTCATGCTAATGGAATGGAAGCCATAAACAAAGTTGGATTCCACTACGTAATCATCAAACAGCTGACAATGTCACAGTTCCTGTGCCTAATAAAGAGTATCAGTGGTTTATCATTGTTATATGTTTTATGGTGCAAGAAAGTCATAGATGGTTCTTTTCTAAGGAATGTTAGATACTCCACCCTATTATAGACATAATTTGTCTTAAAGGGAATTTGTCAGTAGGATCAACCCTCCTAAGTCATCTATATGGGCATGTAGGTAATAGGAAACTAAATAAAATGATACCATGATATCTGCGATCCAATATCGTATTCCAGAAAAATCCACATTTTCTTATATGTAAAGGAATTTCTTAAGGACTATGAGCCGGACACTAATCTACATGAGAATCTGCATCCAGAGCTCATTTTAAATAGGAGTTCCCAGTGTGATGTATAATGGCCGCTGTTGTGAACGTGTTGGAAACGACTTCGGAGCTGAATCTCCCTCTTGTGGTGGCTGAGGGTATTGAACCTATGTTGAACAGCAAAAATCCACCACCTGCAACTGAGTGGTTATCAGGTGGGACGGACTGGCCTGATATAAGTGAGCTGACCTCCCAGGGTCCTTGCTGGTGATCAATTGTGCTTCCTGGTTTAGTATGGAATTCAGCTTGCTTTTCTGCAGTCTCCTGCTTGCGTTCAGATAAGTCTCTTTCAGTTCTTTTTACTGTGGATTTATTTCCTTGCTTTTTGCTGGAGTGCTTTTTGTATTCAGCCGGGTCCCCTTTGGAAGGCTTGGGCTGGTCTCCGTTCTCTTTCTGTGTTTGTTCATTTGCTCTGTTCTTGTGATATTTTACTGCTAGGTAGCTATGTGTCCACACCAGAGATCTGATATAGGTGGTCAAGACCGTGTGGTCTCAGTATTTTTGGATTCAGAAATGTTGGAGTTTTTCCTAGGGTTTTTCTGGGTTGCAGACAGTATTCTCTCCTGTGCTGTCCTATCTAGACAGTTTTGGGCCCCAGCGTTTGCTCAATCTATTTTCTGTCTGTGTTCGTGTTTTCATCTTGTCTAACCGCCATTATATGTTTGAGGGCTTCCTATTCTTTCGGGGCTCTACTCCGGGGCAGTTAGCTTTTCTCTTTCCATCTTCAGGGATAGCTAATTTCTCTGGCTGTGACGAGGTGCCTAGGGCACCGTAGGAACGTCCCACAGCTGCTTCTAGTTGTGCAGTTAGTTTAGGGGTCTGCAACCTATTCGTTTCCAACCTCTCTTGTGTTTGGCTACCTTTGTGGTTTTTTGCTCCTGCCTCCTCAGCTACCAAAACATAACAGGCCGCTTTCTTCTCTCTTGATCTCACTGCAGAGCTGTGTGTGATTATAACTGACACAACTGGTTTCTTCTCAGTGCTTCAGCTTCCATCTCACAGGCAGACAGGATTACAATATTGTTGTAATACAGCAGAGCTGTAGAAGATGCAGCTTCTAATGAGTTTGTAAGGAGACAAAGTTCAGAGCTGCTCTTCTGTTTACATGTCTCACATTGGTAACTCTCCTATTCATGCAAAATGATATCTGGAGACAAATTCTCACATAGATCAGTGTCCCGCCTGTAGCCTTGAACATTAAAGGATGCACTGAGCACCCTATTTGGCATATTTAACTTAAGTTTCTGCAGAACACAGGTAGCAATTTTCATACAGGCAAAATTACCTACAGGGCTGTGTGCTTAGTATACAGTCATGGCCAAAAGTTTTGAGAATGACACAAATATTAATTTTTACAAAGTCTACTGCTTCACTTTTTCTAATGGCAATTTGCATATACTCCAGAATGTTATAAAGAGTGATCAGCTTAACAGCAATTACTTGCAAAGTCAATATTTGGCTAGAAAATGAACTTTATCCCCCAAAACACATTTCAACATCATTGCAGCCCTGCCTTAAAAGGACCAGCTAACCTCTTTTCAGTGATTGCTCCATTAACACAGGTGTGGCTGTTGATGAGGACATGGCTGGAGATCAATCTGTTATGATTAAGTAAGAATGACACCACTGGACACTTTAAAAGGAGGCTGGTGCTTGGCATCATTGTTTCTCTTCTGTTAACCATGGTTATCTCTAAAGAAACACGTGCAGTCATCATTGCAATGCACAAAAATGGCCTAACAGGGAAGAGTATCGCAGCTAGAAAGATTGCACCTCAGTCAACAATCTATCGCATCATCAAGAACTTCAAGGAGATAGGTTCCATTGTTGCCAAAAAGGCTTCAGGGCGCCCAAGAAAGACCAGCAAGCGCCAGGACCGTCTCTTAAAAGTGTTTCAGCTGCGGGATCGGACTACCAGCAGTGCAGAGCTTGCTCAGGAATAGCAGCAGGCAGGTGTGAGTGCATCTGCACGCACTGTGAGGCGGAGACTCTTGGAGCAAGGCCTGGTCTCAAGGAGGGCAGCAAAGAAGCCACTTCTCTCCAGAAAAAACATCATGGACAGACTGATATTCTGCAAAAGGTACAGGCAGTGGACTGCTGAGGACTGGGGTAAAGTTATTTTCTCTGATGAATCCCCTTTTCGATTGTTTGGGACATCAGGAAAACTCCTCATTCGGAGAAGACAAGGTGAGCGCTACCACCAGTCTTGTCTCATGCCAACTGTTAAGCATCCTGAAACCATTCATGTGTGGGGTTGCTTCTCAGCCAAGGGAATTGGCTCTCTCACAGTCTTGCCTAAAAACACAGCCATGAATAAAGAATGGTACCAGAATGTCCTCCAAGAGCAACTTCTCCCAACCCTCCAAGAGCAGTTTGGCGATCAACAATGCCTTTTCCAGCATGATGGAGCACCTTGCCATAAAGCAAAGGTGATAACTAAATGGCTCAGGGAACAAAACATAGAGATTTTGGGTCCATGGCCTGGAAACTCCCCAGATCTTAATCCCATTGAGAACTTGTGGTCAATCATCAAGAGACGGGTGGACAAACAAAAACCTAAAAATTCTGACAAAATGAAAGCATTGAATGTGCAAGAATGGACTGCTATCAGTCAGGATTTGGTCCAGAAGTTGATTGAGAGCATGCCAGGGAGAATTGCAGAGGTCCTGAAGAAGAAGGGTCAACACTGCAAATATTGACTTGCTGCATTAACTCATTCTAACTGTCAATATAAGCTTTTGTTACTCATATGTTTGCAATTATTATATTTCTGTCTGTGATAAAAACATCTGTCAAACACACATAAAAACCAGAGTGCAGCAGATCATGTGAAAATATAATATTTGTGTCATTCTCAAAACTTTTGGCCATGACTGTATACTGTCAGTTTGGGCTGATAGACTCAATTTAAAGATTTCTCAAACTTTCTGATAAATACGGGCCCACTTTTGGCAATCTCTCCATTTGAGGCAGCATGCAATGGAGCCCTGTTCTCAAAATAGATGCAGGTTCTAGTGGTGCATCTATCAGACTTTTATTCCATGTCCTGTAAATGTGCCTGAAATGTGTGAGAATGGATAACCCATTTTAAATGCGTACTTACTTACTTGCAGCAATAATATGGCATCTAACGGAACATTCCTACAGAAACAATATGTACAGTACAGTCCCATAGATTTCTATGAGTGCTGCTTTATGGCTTCTTATAATCAATTGCCCAGAGCTCTAAAGCAGTCATGTACACGAGGCTTATTGTATTGCATTTTACAATATTATTCTTTAACTTTTTTATTATATTCTTTTTTTTTTAGAAAATGTAATAATAATTAGCCAATACTAAAGTTGCATCATGGATACCCTTCAGAAGGCTGTGCAAAATCCTGAAGAATATTTTACTGATTCGAAATGTACCAAAGCTGCTGGAGATGAAAGTTGTGTCTCTGCAGATCAAAATACTACCTGGAAATTGTATATGAATGAAGCATCAAATGAGTCTGATCTTTCCAGGATTTCTAAAGAATGTCACGACAACATGGTTACAGAGCAAATGATAATGGAAGAAGGGAACCAAAGGGTGCTTATCAATATTGCAGGTCTTAAATATGAGACCCAACTTAAGACACTAAGTGAATTTCCTGACTCCCTGCTTGGAGATCCTCAAAAAAGAATTCATTATTTTGATTCTATGAGAAATGAATACTTTTTTGATAGAAATCGTCCTAGTTTTGATGGAATTCTATATTACTATCAATCTGGTGGAAAAATACGGCGTCCAGCAAATGTTCCAATAGATGTGTTTGCAGATGAAATAGTTTTCTATGAGCTTGGAAATGAAGCTTTAGATCAGTTTCGAGATGATGAAGGCTTTTTGAAGGATCCGGAAATCCCCTTACCAACAAATGATTACCATAGGCAATTTTGGTTGCTCTTTGAATACCCGGAAAGCTCAAGCGCAGCAAGAGGCATGGCATTGGTTTCTGTATTAGTTATAGTCATCTCCATATTAATATTCTGTCTAGAAACATTACCAGAATTTAGAGAAGAAAATTTATTTAAATATTCAAGCAATTTTACGAAGGAAGCTGCTTACCTTAATACCTTCACAGATCCATTTTTTCTTGTGGAGACAACCTGCATTATTTGGTTTTCATTTGAACTTTCTGTTCGGTTTATTGTCTGCCCAAGTTCATCTGAGTTCTTTCAAAATATTATGAATATAATTGACATTGTATCAATCATTCCATATTTTGTAACACTTATTACGGAAGTTGCGAAAGAAACAGCGGATAATGGACAACAAAACATGTCTCTTGCTATTTTAAGAATTGTTCGACTAGTTAGAGTTTTCCGCATTTTCAAGCTCTCAAGACATTCAAAAGGGCTTCAAATATTAGGACAAACCCTGAAAGCCAGCATGAGGGAACTGGGGTTATTAATATTTTTTCTTTTTATTGGTGTCATTTTGTTTTCTAGTGCAGTATATTTTGCTGAAGTTGATGAACCTAAGTCCCAGTTCATCAGCATCCCCGATGGCTTCTGGTGGGCTGTCGTAACAATGACAACTGTAGGATATGGAGATATGTGTCCAATCACATTAGGAGGTAAAATGGTAGGTACTCTTTGTGCTATTGCAGGAGTTCTGACTATTGCACTTCCAGTTCCAGTTATTGTATCAAATTTTAATTACTTCTATCACAGAGAAACAGAAAATGAAGAACGACAAACTTTACCTACAGAAACAGATAAAATTAGTTTAAATAATTTAACACGATCAGTAAGCACAGCTTCTCTAAAGAAAAATAATGGATCGTGTATTCCAGACAAAAATGGTAAAGCTTAAAACTGTCATTTTTTAAAAGCAATGTATAAATGTTTCATCAAATATACAGTAAATGTAATTAATGCAAACTTATCAACATTGATGTTTCTGTAAATTATTGTAAATTTTCAAAACTTTATATGACAATATTACTAGTGTTATTATTTTTTATTCTTGAAAGTGAATGGACATTGAAAATATATATTACATTATTATTAATGGTTATCCCACAAACAACATTAACTACCTATTCATGGGATAGGTGATAAATGTATGATAACTGATAGGTTTGGGAAAAAATTTTCAGGTGGAAATCAATCCTACTTAAATTTTACAAAAATCTGTATACTCCAGAATGTGAATTTTTGTAATTAGCAAATTCAGAAAAATGGCAACTGGCTGCCAACACTGTTTGAAACTGGAGAGGACCTTCAAAAAGTTATAAAAAAGACAGAGATCTAATTGACACTTCACCACTCACTTCTATGGCAACTTGCACTGCTCGCTCTTCCCCATACGATCCTTAGTTCTTCTTCTTACCGCAGCCTTGCACTGAAAACCCAGGCATCTCCACACTAGGCTGGAATTTCTGGCCGTTGCTAAGCCTGGAACTTCACTGAACCAGGACTAGAGTGTGCAATTAAGCCCAGGATATCACTGTGCATGCACATTGTACGATGTCCACAACCTTATGTCATGCACTCTGGGCTTGGAATTTTAGCCAAGACTATTCATAAGCTGTAACATCACTGGTAAATATCGCTAGACCACAGAGTATAATGAGGGATATTCAGTTTGCAGACAATATATTTGCAGCAAATTTCACAAATTCAAATCTAGCCAGATTCATGAATCTCTAATCACTAATAGTCTGACTGCTGGAACCCCAATATCTTCATTCACTTCTGTGGGTTTGTGAGAGCTGTGGTGCAGTGAGGAACATAGGATCCCTAGTAGGGATGAGTGAACATGTTCGGTGATATTCAGATATCACATAAGTATCTGGGTGCTAGGATGAGCTCGGCACTCGACGAGCATTGGCCACTGCTCTGATTTGAAGCTTGATTCCCTGCCCCATATGTATGGCACCTGTTACATGGCCAATAAGCATGTGAGGATTCCCTGCCAGTCACTGTAATGCCACTGCCATCTTGTGATCGGCTGGCCGCATTACCTCATCAGAGTTTATAAAAAGAGAGGAGCCGCCACACTCGGATCATTGACGCCATTGCATAGCTCAGGGACAGTTCTGATTAGAGGGAGAGAGCAGTTACCCAGGTGCCTATGTGTACAGTTTAACTAATCAGAGTGATCTAGTCTTGACAGTGGTGCTGATGCTGAGCCATCATACTAACAGTCCTTCTAAGGGCTAATTCTGTGCTTTACTGTTTGCATCAGATACATTCTGTATTTAGCCTATGGACAGTTGCAGGAGCAGTGAGAGTGGCACAATACATCCTCTAGGCAGGGCTTAGGGGTATTCAGTTCTTTGCTAAATATGTAGCTGCAACACGTGACCACATTATTTTGTTTTAGGTGAAATAATTGACTATGTTGTCATCCATACAGTTTTACCTGCTTCATGTTACTTTACGGTGGCCTATAAAACTAAAAAAAAATTCAATTTTTTTTCTGGATTAAATTTGTCATCCATAGATTTTAACATAGTTAGTGTTACATTACAGTGGTTTATAAGACTAAATGAAGTTCAATATTTTTTTCTGTATTCAATTAGTCGTTTAAACAGTTTAAAGTGTTTAGTGTTACAATATAGTGGTATATAAAACTACAAAAAAAGTTCAATTTTTTTTTCTGGATTCTATTGGTGATCCATAAAGTTTAACGTGCTATGTGTAAAATTATGGTGCTTTAAACTTTTAAAAAAAGCTTGGCCTGCTTGAGTTGACCACATTTTTTGGTTCCAAAAATTGACTAATGTCATCCATATAGATTAACCTGCTTGGTGTAAAATTAAGGTGGTTTAAAAATTTTAAAAACAGATTGGCCTGCTACATTTGACCAAATTTTTTGCTTCATTAAAAAATGTTTCAATTATTAAAGGAAACTTGGTGTCCAGAGACCTAGCAATTAGAATATACATAAGGCATGTGGTAAGGGATGAGGAAGTGGAAGTGCTGATGATGGTGCACGCAGATGCCAAGAATGTGGGGCTGATGTGACTATGCCTGTTGTTTGAGTATAAGAACTACTCCCATCCATGACATATAGCGTTCTGTCCCACTTTGCAGGGAGGCATGGGGCATCATTTCTCAAGCCATACCAGTGCAAACAGGTGGTCAGTTGGGTAGCAGATAATGCTTCCAGCATGCTTGGCAGCACCACTCAGACTTCCACATGGTCCAGTTTCTCCAGCCAACAGTCTGGATCACTTAATACTCATCCTGATCCTCCTTCTTCCCGCCATGTTGATTCCCAGGAGACCTGTGATCCCTCACTAGTAAACTCCAAGTAGCCCATTACAACATAATTTCTTGATTGTAACCTCACACCCTCACACCCATGTGCAGTGATGCACAAAACTTAGAGCAGCCACAGTTACAAGTAGATAACTGTTGGGAGCAGTAAATTTTGTCTGAGACACAGTTGCTGATAATTCATGTTGTTGTTATGTCAGGAGGACAAGGGTGTGGTGGTGGAAGATGAGGTGGTGGATGACAAATTCACCGACCCAACCTATGAAGCTGGCATGCAAAGCAAGGCCAGCAGCACTGAGGTGGAAGGATTGGCAGCACCAAAACAGGCAGGAAGAGGCAGTTGTCACGCTGTCTAATGATATGTGTACAATGTCAGTAAACTATTCTTACAGGGACAACACTCTAAACAACATATAGTTTAGCAACATCAACATGAAAGTATAGAATAGATTTACCTGACACGATATCCGTTGAACTGTGGGTGAATCTTGAGGACTTGTAACGCTGTCACAGGAAAGAGCAGGACCGGGGTCTAACCTGACCCTAAACTGGGGTCCTAACTAATCCCTCACCTTGGAGGTACTGATAATGGTTCAGAGGTCCAAGTCTCCAGCCTAACCCTGTCTCCTATCAAACCCTGAACCCTGTAATCTAGTCCTAAGAAGGATCCTGATTACCACCACAGGGATATGGGCTGATATAAACTAAATACACAGTTTAGACATATAAGACAGACAGGAGAGAACGCAAACACAGACTTGCATACACACTCAAACACCGAATGAACATAAAATGGTCTGGGATATAAAACTCTAAACAATGTGAGCTTAATAAACTAAGGAGCTCTCAACTAGAGTCTATACAGATTCAATCCTATCTGTGATCTGTATGAGAGATTTCACTGGCAACTCCCAAAGCAGACAACCAGGGATTTAAAGGAAACCAATCAACAAATAATCAATTGCAGCCGGGAGAAACTGCACCCAGTGCCAGAACCGAGCACAGACAGAATTAACTCCCTAACTGCCAAACACAAAGAAACAGCTACTCAGCTGTGAGAAGTCAGAATGTGCAACCGCGACGATCTTCGTGGCGATGCACACATGACAGCAGTGGGGTGACAAGAGGAAGAAGGCAGGCAACTATTCCGCAAAGCACCAACACTCATGCATTTCTCTGTCACAGAGTTAGGTGTTCCCCAGTCAAGGAACTTTTTAAATAGATTTTGAGACAAAAAATTGTAATTTTCAACCTGTGCCATGTCAATATCCTGACCACTAAGACCTTAACCACCACAAGCATGATCAGGCACATGTCATCTAAGCACCTGACTCAGCGGACTGAAAGACTGGGTCCACAATGAGTGTCAGCGTGTGACACCACTGCTTCTTCCCTTATTCTAGGCGATTACCAATCCCTGTCCATGACACTGGTGGAAATGCCTCCCACCCCACACCTGTCCTTGAACTTTCTGGGGCACCATCATTAGACACTTCCAAAAACCTATCCCAGGACAACGTTCAGCTGTCCCTACAACAGGCTTTTGAATGAAAAAGAAAGTTCTCAGCCACCCACACAAAGGCCCAAATGAGAATTGGACAAATTTTCTAGCTGATTGCTGTGGAAACGTTGCCATTTAGGCTGGTAGACAAGGAGGACTTCCACTGACTCATGGTTGCAGTTGTCCCTCGTTATTTGGTCTCCAGTCACCAGTATTTATTCTGCTGTGGCATTCCCGCCTTGTATCATCACTTATAGAGGAACATCACTCGTGCCCATACCAACACAGTTACTGGGATTGTAAGAAAAGTGCTTGTGGCCAGGGATGCTACATTTCTCTGACGACACACTGGGTTAACATTGTGGAGGTTGGGGCCGAGTTCCATCCTGGCAAGGCACATATGCTACCGACTGCCCTCAGCAAAACAGTAACAGGCTCTGATGAATCTAATTTTGTATAGGACACAAACCGCACACCATGGAAGAGTTATTGAAAGGCATAACAGACCAATCAGATCTGTGGCTCTCACCAATGAACCTCCACCAAGGCATGGCTGTGTGTGATAATGGCCATAACCTGGTGGTGGCTGTAAAGCTTGCCAAGGTCACACATATACCATGCTTGCCCCATGTTCTCAATTTGGTAATTCAGCAACTTTTGAAAACCCACCCAGAGCTGTCACAGCTTCTGGTTAAGGTACACCGTGTCAACACCCTTTTCTGTAAGTCATCTACAGCTGCCATCGATCTGTGCAAACAGCTACACTCTGTTCACAATATTTGAATGAGATACTACAGTTGGTGCCTTGAAGGATTATGAATTACCCTGCTTTTAATTTTTGGCAGGCTTTGCACTGTGTGCAGATCTTTTATTAATGTGGGAGTATCACAACTACTCTTTGAAAGTTGAACATAAAACCTTTCTTTTGAAGGGCTTAAAGTTCATATTGGAGCACAACTTATTCTCCTTTCAGGATGAACTATACATACAACAGTTCGGCACTGCGATGGGGACTTTGGTCGCACCAAATTTTGCAAACTTATTCATGGGGCGATTCGAGTCTCTGTCACCCTTATCATCTTCTAAATATGTCAAACACATTTATTATTACCGCCGTTATATAGATGATCTGTTCATCATATGGAGGGGCAATATAGAAAAGGCGATTTCATTTGTTCACAAATTAAGCCTGAATTCATGGGGACTCTCCTTCACCTCAAACATATCAAAGGAGAAGATAATGTTTAAAGAGTGACTTAGAAATTACAAGTAAACAACCGACCATTACTAGTAAAACCCACTTTAAACCAGTGGATACAAATGGATACCTAGATTTTTACAGTGCACATTACCCCAAATGGAAATGTAATATTCCCTCAAGTCAAATTTGACGTACAAGGCAAAACTGTACATCCACATCTGATTATATGGAACAATACAAAATTTTGGTTTCTAGATTTAATGACAAAAGATATACTTATTCTATAAGCAAAAAAAAAACCTTATCAGAAAAATTTGTCCCTTTTACAAAGTGAGTGTTTGAAAAAGTCAGCTACCAAAACCAATACAATAGAGCAGACAAGTAAATGGAAATACAGTTTTATTACAACCTACAACAGGAGTAATCAAATTATCCGGGGTATTCTAAACAAGTATTGGTACCTCCTCAAAAAACACCCAATAATAAAAGACTTTTGTTCCCCATAACCTATGATTGTTTTCCGAAGAAATAAAACAATTAAAAATAATCTAGCTCCAAGTTTTGTATGAACCTCAGAGGAATTTTTAAATAATAAAAATAGAGAAAACAAGGAAAAAGACACCATTAAAATAGGTGTGTGCAAGTGTTGAATTAAGCGATGCTCAAGCTGTAAGATCTTAAACTGCGGGACTAAACAAGTTCTTACAAAAAACTCTAGAACCTTGTTCACACATACGCAAGAATTATCATGCAACTCTGATTTTGTTGTGTATGTGGTCACTTGTATATGCGGACTCCAATATGTCGGTCATAAGGCACAAACACTACGGAGCCGCATAAATGGCCACTAAAAAAGGCTTTCTAAAACAAAGTTTATCAAAGCATCCTACTATTGTACATAATAAAAATTTTAATGTCATTACAATGATCCTTTTGGAACAAATACCCATTACAACAAGAAATAGAAAATCCACCCTTAACAGTAAGGAGTCCTTTTAGATATACAAACTTGGTACCCTTTTTCCAAATGGTTTGAATGAAACAACTGAAACGGTATAATTTGAGCGCTTCACACCCATAGTATTTTTATTATTGACAATCCAAAGTATTAATATAACCTACAAAGAGAATCCCAAAGAAAAATAAGCACTTCAAAAGAATGGGAAGCAAAACTCAAATTGCCTGACCCTGAGGTTTCCTTACTGTGGGGTCTATTGGACGCCGTTTGTAATTCTCCCGGTGCCTGAGGAAGGTTAAGCAGTTCGACGGAGATGTTCCTCCCTTGTGGAGCGCTGAGAGTGAATGGGTGTGATTTGTCTCCAAATAGAAGTTTTAGGATAACAATCACAATTGCTTTTGATGAGTGTTTACCCCTTAACGACTGTGATACGCCTTTTAACGGCGGTAGTTAAGGGCACTTAAACCACAGCACCGTGAATTCACAGCGCTGTGGAAAAAGTATATAGTGCCCTCCAGAGTCGGATTTTCTCCAGGGTCTTGGCTGCCGGGGGTAGCCTAGACCCCAGAGAACATGATTCGGGTCGGTTTTTACCAACCCCGCTTTTGCGATTGCCATTATTAACCATGTAACGGCGACCGCAAACAAAAAAAAGCCTCGATTCTGCTTTATCTTTCTCTCTCCTCTGATGTGATCGCACATCAGAGGAGAGAGATATAGGGTCCCTGATCCCCCCCGGTACGTCCCGGTGTCCCCAGACCCTCCTGCCTCCTTCGGTGGGCGCCGCTGTCTTGGCCCAATCTGTCTAGATAGAAAAGTACAGGAAAGGATACTCACTGCAATCCAAAAAAAACACTATAAAAAATACCAACTCTTCTGATTGCAAAAACACCTGAGATCACACGATCTCTACCACCTAAATCAGATCTCTGGTGTAACAAAACTAAGCCGCAGCCACTGAAAAAACAGGAAAATGCAAATGAACAAATAACAGTGGCTTCAGATAAACTTAGAGGAGCACAAGCCCCAGGAGGGGACCTGGCTGACCTCCACAGAAGTGCAGGGAACAATGAAAAAAGCAAGCAAAAAAATAAAAGCAGAAAATATCTTATCTGATAGCAGAAGATGCAGGCAAGACTCAGCAAACTTCCAAATGAACCAGGAACCACAATTGAGACAAGAACAATTGATCACTGGCAACCATCATGGGAGGGAACCTCCCTTATATCAGACCAGTCAGTGATCCCAGATTGCCATTCCTCGCTGAAAGGTTCAGTACTGTCTGTAACCACCAGAGGCAGCCTCTGCTCAGAAACCATATCTAGCACATTCATAACAGGGGACACTGTTGGGGATTTATTCAAAATTGAAGGCATACTGAACCAGCATGGCTAAAACAGCATCTTGCAGTGGCATGCTATTCCATCCGGTTTGCGTTTAGTTGGACCATCATTTATTTTTCAACAGGACAATGACCCCAAACACACCTCCAAGCTGTGTAAGGGCTATTTGACCAAGAAGGAGAGTGATGGGGTGCTACGCCAGATGAACTGAACTCCACAGTCACCAGACTTGAACCCATGTGAGATGGTTTGGGGTGAGCTGGACCGCAGAGTGAAGACAAAAGGTCCAACAAGTGCTAAGCATCTCTGGGAACTCCTTCAAGATTGTTGAAAGACCATTTGCGGTGACTACCTCTTGAAGCTCATCAAGAGAATGCCAAGAGTGTGCAAAGCAGTCATTAAAGCCAAAGGTGGCTAGCTACTTTGAAGAACCTAGAATATAAGACATAATTTCAGTTGTTACACACTTTTTTGTTAAGCATATAATTCCACATGTGTTAATTCAAAGCTTTGATGCCTTCAGTGTGAATTTACAATTTTCATAGTCATGAAAATACAGAAAAATCTTTAAATGAGAAGGTGTGCCCAAAATTTTGGTCTGTACTGTATCTCCGATTTAACGGCATAAAAATTAAAATTTTGAAAATTGCTAAATTTTCACAATTTTTGCCATATTTTGTTTTTTTTTCATAAATAAACGCAAGCCATATAAAAAAAAAATACCACTAACATGAAGTACTATATGTCCCGAAAAAACAGTCTCAGAATCAGCGGGATTCGTTAAAGCATTCCAGATTTATAACCTCATAAAGTGACAGTGGTCAAAATTGTAAAAATTGGCCTGGTCAGTAAGCTGCAAATTGGCACTGTCACTAAGGGGTTAATCCCAACAGCTCTCCTATTACTGTTTATAAATCACAACATAGCGCATGCTGGGATAATTTTTCAATTAGATTAATGCACAAAATGTTAAAAGAAAAGAAGGGAAAAGGTGATGAAAAAAGTGAAAAGGGGAAAAAATAAAAAAAATAAAAAATTTTTTGTTTAAGCATTTTTTAAAATTTTTTTTAACAATGAACAAGAAATCGAAAATAACAACACAAAGACGGAAGAGACCATTTGGGATTTATTTGAAGTAATGGATTTGTAGAGAGAGGGAGATTACTTGTTTGGGGAGGTCTTCTCTTTTTTCCTAATAGGTTGAATGTCTATATTTGAACAGAAATCAATTTGACAATTTTCTTTGAATGCTACAATTTAAATATATTGCTCTCTCTCTATATATCCATAACCTGTTTTCAACAATACAGGAAAGACAAGCGGTCTCAGGATTGTAACCACACCCACACCTGACAACGTTGTATATAAAACTCCCCATATGCTATATCACTTCATACACCTGAGGAAGGCTTCTTCAGAGCAGAAACGCATTGTGTTCTTTAATAGGTTTTTAAAAATGTTAGAATAAATCTAATTGTAAACACGCAAGTGTAATATTGTTACACCTGGAACAGCACCTGGAGGTTGCTCCAGAATCAAGGTCCTATTGGGATTCCAGCTACTAGAGGGAAGCGCCTCCAAAAAAGCTTTTTCCTGTATATAGATACTCTTTGGTCATATTTGAATGAGAAACTACAGTTCAAGCTGCACACCATGGAAGAGTTATTGAAAGGCATAACAGACTAATCAGATCTGTGGCTCTCACCGATGAACCTCCAACCAGGCATGGTTATGTGTAATAATGGCAGTAGCCTGGTGGTGGCTGTGAAGCTTGGCAAGCTCACACATATACCGTGTTTACCTCATGTTCTCAATTTGGTAGTTCAGTTTTTGAAAACCTAACCAGAGCTGTCTTAGCTTCTGGTTAAGGAACACCGTGTCGATGGCCATTTCCGTAAGTCAATACAGCTGCCACCGATCTGTGCAAACAACTACACTCTGTACACAATATTTGAATGAGATACTACAGTTGGTGTCTTGAAGGATTTTGGATTACCCTGCTTGTAATTTTTGGCAGGGTTTGCACTGTGCAGACCTTTTATTAATGTGGGAGCACCACAACTACACTTTGTTCACAATGTTTGAATGAGGTACTACAGTTCTTGCCTTGAAGGGTGTATTGATGACCTTGCCTATAATTTTTGACAGGCTTTACACTGTGTGCAAACCTTTTATGAGTGTAGGAGTACCACAACTACACTTCGTTCATGATATTTTAATGAGGTACTACAGGGTGTATCTGAGTCACTCTTCCATCTAATTTTTGGCAGTTCTTGCCTCCTTCACAAATTGCACTAGAATTTAATTTTTTTAACAGAGATTTTAATTTGATTTATTTAATTTTTTTATGTTTTTAATCGTTTTTAAATGTTACTTTATATACAAGTCATTATACAGGAAAAGAATGTTTCTTAACTTTTTTTCCTCTAAACTTCAATTTCTCATCGATTTTGAATGTTTTATTTTTCAAGCCTTAAAGCAGTGATCTGGGAGTCAGAAATGCTTCAACATTTTCACTGCCCCCCAGATCTCTTTGTAAGGTCTGCTGGAGAAATTCTTGGATTTCCCTATGACTTTCATTATACTCGCTACTCGAAATGAGTATCAGAAATATCTTGGTTCAAGTAATGAGCATTCGAGCTGTTTAGTGCTCGCTCATCCCTAATCCTTATGAGTGGTGACAGTCCAACAGCAAGTTCGAAGTAAACATCTACTATATAATTGTCTAACTTTTCACTTCCGTCTGTAACGGAAATCCTGCGTCGCTGATTGGTTGCGTCCAATCACTTCCGGCCAGGCGCGACCAATCATGGCACAGGATTTCAACCCGGCACGCCACCGCTATCGTCGGGAGATCAGCGGTGCTAGCCACTGATCTCCCGATGGTAGCCGTGGGTCATCTCCACGTACATACTCACCTTGCTTCCCTGCATCCCTGTCCCGGCGCGTCTGCTTTTATCCTGTGAGGTACGGTCACGTAGTACCGCTCATTAAGTTCATGAATATGGACGTGACTCCACTCCCATAGGCGTGACGTCCATATTCATGACCTTATTGAGCGGTACCATGTGACTGCACCACAGAGGAAGAAGCTGACGCGCCGGGATAGAGATGCAGCGACTGAGCGAGAAGGGTAAGTATGATGGGGGAGTACAGGGGAGCCCAGCAGAGGGCGGGAGTGGTGCCATGTATACAGGGTGGGAGGGTGGCTGCAGAACCATGTATATAGGATTGGAGGGTGGGAGCGGAGCCATG
>VIAB01002695.1:85879-98895 GCA_009801035.1 Oophaga pumilio | reverse complement strand
TCTGCATTCCAAAATGTCATTACTTACTTTCCGAGCCCTGCCGTTCGCTAAAACAGTATTTCCCCCCAACATATGGGGTATCAGCGTACTCAGCACAAATTGGAAAATAACTTTTGGAGTCCAATTTCCTTGGGAAGAATTAAAAATTGGAAAATTTGGGACTAAAAAAATCATTTTTGTGGAAATTTTTTTTTTCACACGCAGGCATTATAAACATTACTGAAACACTTGGGGGTTGAACGTGCTTAAAACAGATCTAGATAAGTTCCTTAAGGGGTCTAGTTTCTAAAATGGTATCACTTGTGGGGGGTTTCCACTGTTTAGGCACATCAGGGGCTCTCCAAACGCGACATGGCATACAGCCAATTCTGATTTGAAAAAGTCAAACTGTGCTCCTTCCCTTCTGAGCTCTGCCATGCACCCAAACAGTGGTTTACCCCCACATATTGGGTATGAGCGTACTCAGGACAAATTGCACAATAACTTTTGAGGTGTTGTTACCCTTGGAAAAATAAAAATAGAGGTGAAAAGATCATTTTTGTGGAATAAATATGATTTTTTAATTTTACGGCTCTACATTATAAACGTGTGTGAAGCACTTGGGGGTTCAAAGTGCTCACTACAGATCTAGATAAGTTCCTTAGGGGGTCTAGTTTCTAAAATGGGGTCACTTGTGGGGGATTCCCACTGTTTAGGCACATCAGGGACTTTCCAAATGCGACAAGGAGTCCAATCTCGATTCCAGCCAATTTTGGTTTGAAAAGTCAAATGGCTTCTTCCATTCCGAGCTCTGCCGTGTGTCCAAACAGTGGTTCTCCCCCATATATGGGGTATCAGCGTACTCAGGACAAATTAGACAACAACTTTTATGGTCCAATTTCTCATGTTACCCTTGGGAAAATATAAAATTGGTGACTTAAATATCAATTTTGTGGGAAAAAAAATAAGATTTTTTATTTTCAGGCCCGGGCATTATAAACTTGTGTGAAGCACTTGGGGGCTCAAGGTGCTCACCACAGATCTAGATAAGTTCCTTAGGGAGTCTAGTTTCCAAAATGCGGTCACTTGTGGGGGGTTTCCACTGTTTAGGCACATCAGGGACTCTGCAAACTGAACATGACACCCATCAAAGTCTTCATTCCAAAATGTCATTACTTCCTTTCCGAACCCTGAAGCGCGCCCAAACAGTATTTCCCCCCCACATACGGGGTATCATCGTACTCAGGACAAATTGGACAACAACTTTTGGGGTCCAATTTCCTTGGGAAAAATCAAAAATTGGGGACTAAAAAATCATTTTTGTGGAATTTTTTTTTTTTCACACCCAGGCATTATAAACATTAGTGAAACATTTGGGGGTTCAAAGTGCTCACAACAGATCTAGATAAGTTCCTCAGGGGGTCTAGTTTCCAAAATGGTGTCACTTGTGGGGGGTTTCCACTGTTTAGGCACATCAGGGGCTCTCCAAACGCGACATGGCATCCAATCTCAATTCCAGCAAAATTTTGGATTGAAAAAGTCAAACGGCGCTCCTTCCCTTCCGAGCCCTGCCGTGCGCCCAGACAGTGGTTTTCCCCCACATATGGGGTATCGGCGAACTCAGGAGAAATTGCACAACAACTTTTTTTGTCCATTTTCTTCTTTTACCCTTGTGAAAATAAAAGAATTGTTTGTAAAAGATCATTTTTGTGACTAAAAAGTTAAATGTTCATTTTTTCCTACCAAGTTGCTTCAGCTTATGTGAAGCACCTGAAGGGTTAACAAACTTCGTGAATGTGGTTTTGAGTACCTTGAGGGCTGCAGTTTTTAGAATGGTGTCACTTTTTGGTATTTTCTGCCATATAGACCCCTCAAAGTGACTTCAAATGTGAGGTAGTCCCTAAAAAAATGGTTTTGTACAATTTGTTGTAAAAATGAGAAATCGCTGGTCAACTTTTAACCCTTATAACTTCATAACAAAAAAAATGTGGTTTAAAAATTGTGCTGTAGTAAAGTAGACATGTGGGAAATGTTATTTAGTAACTATTTTGTGTGACACATTTCTCTTTTAAATGGAATAAGAATTCAAAGTTTGAAAATAGCAAAATTTTCAACATTTTTGCCATATTTCCATTTTTTTCATAAATAACCGCAATTTATATCGAAGAAATTTTACCACTATCATGAAGTACAATATGTCACGAGAAAACATTCTCAGAATCGCTAACATCCGTTGAAGTGTTCCAGAGTTATAACCTCATAAAGAGACAGTGGTCAGAATTGTAAAAATTGTCCCGGTCATTAACGTGCAAACCACCCTTGGGGGTTAAAAATTTTCGCCATTTTGTTTTTTTCATAAATAAATGCAAGTCATATCAAATAAATTTTACCACTAACATGAAGTACAATATGTCACCTTAAAACATTCTCAGAATCGCCAAGATCCGTTAAAGCGTTCCAGAGTTATGAGCTCATAAAGGGACAGTGGTCAGAATTGTAAAAATTGGCCCAGTCATTAACAAGCAAACAACCCTCGGGAGTAAAGGGGTTATGAACTGCCTGGCCCAGAAAGCAAGTACTCCACAGCCCTGGTGGGGCGCTCCATTCACACCTGCTGTCATTCAGACTTTAATATAATGCTCTTCATTCTCCTCTGCTCGCCCACAGAGCAGGGAGAGAGTGACAGCCGGCTTCAGCACCAGCTGCCGGGGAACAGCACTTACAGTAGGCGCTTCTTCCCTGTCGGCCCTCCGTGTGGTACTGATGTGTCACATGGGTGGCACATGGTTGCCCCATGTGTACCGCATGTAGTACACACACGGACACATGGACACTGATATCTCCGGTACCATTTTTTCCAGTAACGCTCTTTCACCCAATTTGCTTGCTTTTGCAATGCCATAGCCCTTACTTTAACCATTTTACAGCCATGTTAAAGCACAGAAGTTTGTGTCCCCATTGTCATCTATTGGGTTTGGGTTCGGGTCAAGTTCTGATTTCTGAACTGAACTTTGAACTAAAGTTCGGCTGAACCTGATGAACTCGAACATCTACGGGTTCGCTCATCCTTAATCAAAATGTCAAATGCACCCCAAAATGGTATGAATAAAAATGTCAGCTCAGAGGCCAAAAACAACCCCTCACCCTACTAAGTAGGAAAAAAAATAAAAAATTACAGGTTTCTAATAATGGTAATTTAACACTGAAAGGCAGGGCCCTATCCGCTTTTTTTCCCAGTCTGTCATTGTTAGTCTCTTCATTGTAATTTATATTTGTATTTTGTATGTGTTGGAATATGTTTGGTGCAACAGCTCCATTCCTGTCTATGAGTGTTTAGTTGCTAGATTTGCATGTGAGTCGCACTTAGCCAGGGCCTGTGGGGTACTCGGCACCGAGCCCATTCACTTCAATGGGGGATATCACGGGTAGCACAGCTCGGTCCGTTGCCCTGGGCGCTCACTAAAAAGGGGGATATTTACAGGGGATTATAAGTTAGTAGAAATGTTTGTGACGCCACCTGTGGTTCCTGGTCAGGATGACCAGCGCTGCAGGGTAGATCCTCTGAGGGGTTTTTACTGGGCAGCAAGGTGTTAAGTCTCCCACAGGCGAGACTGATCCCTCAGGGTATATGGCGGTGTAGGGGTGCAGGTTCAATAAGGCAGACGCACACAAGAAAGTCTCTTTCTGTACCTTTACTGATGATGAAGTTGCAGGCACGTCCCGGGAAGCTGTCAGGGTGGAGGATGCACGTCCAGTAATCCACTGAGTAGGTGTAGGGCCTCCTTACTTCTTTATGTGTGTGAGTTTCTGACTTGCATAAAACAAAGCCTAACTCCGTCTTTTCAGCTATGCCCGGCTGACCTTGTGGTGAGGCCTTCTTGTGGACAGAACAGTGTCTCTGTGGCGGTACCTACCAGACCCCCGTCTTCATAACCTCGGTTACGTATCAGCACTGCTGGGCCCCTGCGACCTGTAGTCCAGCAGGGTCTCCGGTTTTTCCTACTAGTCGTGAAGAAGCTAGCAAGCTTGGACCCGGTGTCCAGTGATGCAGAGTGGAGGTAAGCTATCAATGCTGTTTAACCTCTGTCACTCTCTTTCCCTTTTCCACTCGCCTTTCGTCCTACTCACACCTTTAACATAAGCACAACCAGCAGTAGATGTCAGCTTCTCGTTCAGACTTCCTCAGTCCTCAGGCTAATCTGACAGGAATCTCTCCCCGAGGTAAACTGAACTGCCGTTCTGAGATGTTCAGACTCTTCTGAGGTAACACCAACAACTAGCTAACCCTCAGCTAGACGGCCTTCATCTCACTGCTGTCTCTCCACACCCTTATATATGTGCGTACTCTTCAAGGGCTCCCTCTGGTGGCACCAGGGAAATGTGAAGTGTGAATGAATATCGGGTGATTGTGGTTTACCTTTCGTGCATCCTCCAGGGTAACATGTGGCACCAAGTGCAGCTGGGCTACACACATGCTGTTCATAAAGTTAGAACAAAAATAAAACTCCCAGAGGCTCACACAGGGAGAGCACGTGACTATATTTCCTGTTTTCCTGTGTCTGTGTATGAGAGAAGCAGCCTGCTGTAGATGCTGCACAGATAGAGACACACAAATAATTTATTCCTGGTCTATTAAGCTTATCATGCATTATTCCTGATTGTTCCTGAATAAAAAAGTTCTGTTGCCACATGCTTGAGATTATCGTGAGTTATCCACTGCCAACAGTTTGTAAACCGCTTTTTACATGTACAGCAATGGTGCTCTAAAAATAAATAGTAATAATAATTAAGGTCTTAAAGCATGACAATAGTCAGCCCTTTGCTCTATGCTAACAATATGCATGTCAGTCTACAAGAAATTGATGGGTACAGCTTGCCAAGCTCACCAGCTTTGTCCCATGTCTATGTTGGTTCACCTTCCTCTAACTGCTGCAACCTTTAGTTGTCATCAACATTTTTACATTGACTGTCAGTCTCATACCTATTCTGTGGTAACTAAATGACTCATCCACATTACCTGATTCCCCATTCTCTGCATCCTGCTGCTTAGGACATTGACCCTGCTGTTCTCTTTCCATTCCTTGTCACATCAATGTAATTATTTTTCCAATATAAATATGAGGGGGATGAAAACCTTGATGCCACAGTTGTCTCAAAGTCAGTAGCCACTTCGAAAAAGCCTCAGTAGGCAATGCGTGTCCCTCATCGGCTTTCAATGGTGGATTTCAAAGCAACCCAAGCTCAAGTTTGTCTGTAGCAAAGTATAATCAGTCACCACCAGTCACCTTTCTGTTTTTTAAAGTCTGGAAGGCGTGCTTCATCATGTAAAAATGAAAGAAATGCTCAGATACTCTCCAGGCCATAGCCGCCACCCTCTTCTAGTGGGTATAATTCTATAAAAATATTGCAGCCACAATGTTACGGACATTCTCATTTCATACACTAGCCAGTTACTGTTGACTGGGAGCCATGTAGTGTGAAATTTGCTCCTTGAGCAACTCTTCAACTGTATGGATTTTGTCACCCATGCTCATAAACTGTAAAATTACTATGCAGTGCTAATATTTACAAGAACGAAAAGACTGAGGGCAGGGAGTTGATGCAATGTTCTGCCCTGTTGCTGTTGGGGATGATATCTATTGAAAAGGATGCATACAAAGTTCAAGAGGAGGTGGATAAGCACAACCTGGCATTGGAATCAAACCTGGTGTCCAAAATGGAGGCTTTACCACCTGTTCTTGTTGAGATTGGATTGCAGTCAATCAAAATATTGACCCAGTAGGCTGTGAGAAGCATGTACTATCCATTTCCATAATTTCTGCTCCACATTTAAATTTGTGCAGTGCACTTACGAACTCAATGAAGGAGAGCGTGCCCCACATTCTTTTGCACGTGAAAGTACAGAGCAGACACCTTTTTCAGTGAGGGGGGTATCTTTTAGCCAGGTTGAATACACACCCTCATTTCCAGAATGTCAGTGGAATCCACAAGTGGTATGGTAGCAACATCACCCCCAGAAACTTGAACAGGTGGGAGTTATGTTGGCATTCAAGTGGATGACTTAGTGTATAATTGTTGTCTGGACATGCAATTAAGTATGACGTTTTGATTGCATGATTAAGAAGAAGGAATTGGAGTATTAGGAGTACCACAAGAAGGTGATGATGATGATGATACCAATCAGGTACTACTTGAGGATGCCACCTTGCTACTTCAAAAGCAAGAGCTAGGAGGGGTAGTAGGACAATTTGAGCCTGGTCCATATTGCTGGCCAGCTTGCTTTTTCCATATAAGTAGGTGATGCCCTTTCATGTGCTGATGAGCAGCTGTACTTTCTAGCTTATTTGAGCCAGGATGTCCACGCCTTCATTTTCACTGCAAGCTGCAAGAGATTCATTGTTCAGCAATGAGGAAAAGAATTCCCCGTACCATATGTCTGCACAATGCACATAGGACTCGCCAACACCACGAAAAAGACTTAAGCTTTCAGCTACTATTGCATTTTCTCTATCCATAGTAGTTATGGCATCACCTACTCCTGAGCTGACCATAGAAGGAGCAAATTTGCCACTAGAAGGTATGATGAGCTCTGTTCTTCCCCTCCTGATTCCAACATTTAGCTTTGCCATTAAACAGAACGCCACTGCCCCCTTGAATGTCACTGTCAGTGCACCTATCACCATGGCTGATAGCCACCTACAATGCTCTATCTGTTTGAATCATGTATGCCACCTTCTGTGCCACCATCTCTTACAAGTTCAAATGCTGAGTGTTCATCTCATCCAATACGTCAACTGGAAGAAATAAATGTTGTTCTGAAATATCTTCCTTAGCTCCTAGAATGCTGATGCTTAAATAACTGAGTGGCAGTAAAGGCAGAGATGTCATTGAAAGACTTGAAAGTCAGCAATCTAAAATATTAACTGTAATGAGAGAAGAGGAGGACTGCACAGAACGATGACTTAAACTGACAGTCATTATTAGAGGTAATATTATCCTGCTTTAATTGAGAAAAGTGATGAGCCTAATATTCCATGCACTTTCTCCCCACTGACATATTTTTTGTGGCAGACTCTAAAATGCCAATTCATTCATTATTTTATGCCAGAAAACTTGTATTAAAGCTTTACAAGTTGCAAAATTTTTGCACAACAGACAATTGCGTGAAAATGTTGCAATTTTTGAGGTTTTTATGCCTGTTTGAATGAGCTCTGTGGATGGAGCTCGGAAAGAACCAGGCAGGACATCAAATTGATCATTGTATGCACCAAAAATGCTACTCCAGTCACTAGCTGGAGTAGCACTTATGATGTGGTACACGGAGGTGACCGCCACTGAGAAGAGGCGCCAAATTCATTAAGTGGCAGGCACCTCTTAATTAATTTGACAAATTCTACTCCAGCAAAGACTGACAAATAGTGAGAAACTGAGAATTCACTATGACAGTCTTGATGAATCGTTCCCTAAGTTTTTTTCTTTCAGCAATATTATTGGCTTGCATCCTGATGAGAAGAAAGATGTGTACCGTAATTGAAATGCAGCTAAACTGTGATCAATCACGTGTGCCAGCTCTTTTTTCTCTTTGCCTCTTCCTATCAATTGAATCTTTGTATTGTTCTCTTTTTCTTCAAAGACTATACAGTACTAGTGATGAGCGAGGACTAAAATGCTTGGGTACTAGTTACTCGAAACAAGCAAATCGTAATGATCAGGTGCTCGACCCAATTAACGAGTATAACGGAAGTCAATGGGAAACTCGAGCATTTTTCCAGCGGTCCCTCCCCCCCGATCGGTCTGGAAGGGGTCTAAAAATTGCTGAAAACAATGAAAATAGAGCTCAAATAGCATGGGAACAGCATGGGGAAGACCCCTGGGAGCATCTCTGAATCCCAGGTTGATGCTGGGAACACTGTTGTCAAACTATTATGCCACTTTTACTGACTATAAAACATACAAATCCGCAGTTAAAATGGATTTGACTGGAAAAAATGTTAATAAACATTCTTTCCAGGAAAATGACTTGTACACTGCTCAAAAAAAAAAAGGGAACACTAAAATCCCACATCCTAGGTATTACTGAATTAAATATTCCAGATCTCTTCCCAGACCTGGATTAAAGCATCAGTCAACTCCTGGACAGTCTGTGGTGCAATTTTGCTTTGGTGATTGGAACAAGACATGATGTCCCAGATGTGCTAGATTGGATTCAGGTCTGGGAACAGGCAAGCCAGTCCATAGCATCATTGCTTTCATCATGCAGGAACTGCTGACACACTTCAGTCACATGAGGCCTAGCATTGTCATGCATCAGAAGGAACCGAAGTCCCACTCCACCTGCATATGGTCTCACTATGGGTTTGAGAATTTCATCCCGGTACCTAATGGCAGTCAGGGGACCTCTGGCTAGCACATGGAGGGCTGTGCGGCCTTCCAAGGAAATGCTTGCTCACACCATTGCTGACCCACTGCCAAACCCGTCATGCTGAAGGATGTTGCAGGCAGCAGAACGTTGTCCACAGCATCTCCAGACTCTGTCACATCTGTCACATGTGCTCAGTGTGAACCTGCACACATCCGTGAAGAAAACAGGGTGCCAATGTCATATCTGCCAAACTTGGTGTTATCTGACAAATGCCAATTGCCCTGCACGGTGTTGGGCTGTAAGCACAACACCCACTTGTAGACGTCGGGTGCTCATACCACCATCTGGAGTCTGTTTCTGATAGTTTGAGCAGACACATGGATGTTAGTGGCCTGGTAGACGTCATTTTGCAAAGCTCTGGCACTGCTCCTCTTGTTCCTCCTTGCACAAAGGATGAAGTAGCTGTCCTGGTGCTGGTTTGTTGGCCTCATACAGCCCCTTCCACGTCTCCTGGTATACTGGCCTCTTTCCTGTTATCTGCTCCATGCTCTGGACACTGTGCTGACAGATATCAAGCTCATCAAGAGAATGCCAAGAGTGTGCAAAGCAGTCATCAAAGCAAAAGGTGGCTACTTTGAAGAACCTAGAATATAAGACATATTTTCAGTTGTTTCACACTTTTTTGTAAAGTGTAATGTATAATTCCACATGTGTTAATTCATAGTTTTGATGCCTTCAGTGTGAATGTACAATTTTCATAGTCATGAAAATACAGAAAAATCTTTTAATTAGAATGTATGTCCAAACTTTTGGTCTGTACTGTATATATATATATATATATACAGTGAAGGAAATAATTATTTTATTCCTCGCTGATTTTGTAAGTTTGCCCCCTGACAAAAAGACATGAACAGTCTATAATTCTAAGGGTAGGTTAATTTTAACATTGAGAGACAGAATATCTAAATTAAAATCCGGAAAATCACATAGTATAAATTATATCAATTTATTTGCATTTTGCAGTGAGAAATAAGTATTTGATCCCTCTGGCAAACAAGACTTAATACTTGCTGGCAAAACCCTTGCTGGCAAGCACAGCAGTCAGATGTTTTTTGTAGTTGATGATGAGGTTTGCGCACATGTAAGGAGGAGTTTTGGCCCACTGCTCTTTGCAGATCATCTCGAAATCATTAAGATTTTAGGTTGTCGCTTGGCAACTCGGAACTTCAACTCCCTCCATAAGATTTCTATGGGATTAAGGTCTGTAGACTGGCTAGGCCATGCCATTGCCTTAAGGTACTGCCACACTTAGTGATCTCGTTAGCGATCTCGTTAACGACGCAATCGTTGGTGAGATCTCTTTTAGGTCGCTAGTAGCTGCCAAACAGGAGATCTCATAAACGACTCATCAGCGGTCAGCGATCTCTTTAACGACTTTGGCGGTCGTTAGGATGTCATTAGCATGTACTGAGCGCTTCTGATTCATAGGAATTTCCAGCATCGCTCCTGCTCTGAGTCCTGCTAGCCTGCTTTGCAACTTCTGCTATCCTCTCTGTGACGCAAAAGAGAACTTACAGATATTGCGATCCACTCCGTGATGCAAAACAGTCATATGCGTCACAAACGAGGTCGCTCATCGTTCGCAAAAGGTGCCAAACACAGCGATTCAGGCTCACCAGCGGGACGCCAACGATCAAAAAACGGTCCAGAACTCTAGTGAACAATCAGCGACATCACAGCAGGGGCCACATCGTTGATACATGCCACACACAACGAGGTCGCTAACGAGATCGCAAAATAGTGACGTTTTAGTGATCTCGTTAGTGATCTCGTTTGCGATCTCGTTTAGTGTGGCATACCCTTTAATGTGCTTCTTTTTGAGCCACTCCTTTGTTGCCTTGGCTGTATGTTTCGGGTCATTGTCTTGCTGGAAGACTCAGCCATGACCCATTGTTAATGTCCTGGCGGATGGAAGGAGCCTGTCACTCAGGAATTTAAGGTACATGGCTCCATCCATTCTCCCATTGATGCAGTGCAGTAGTCCTTTGCCCTTAGCAGATAAACACCCTAAAAATATGTTTCCACCTCCATGCTTCACAGTGGGACGGTATTTTTTGGGTTATAGGCAGCATTTCTCTTCCTCCAAACACAGCGAGTTGAATTAATGCCAAAGACCTCAATTTTTGTCTCATATGACCACAGCACCTTCTCCCAATCACACACATAATCATTCATGTGTTCATTGGTAAACTTCAGATGGGCCTGCACATGTGCTTCTTGAGCAGGGGGACCTTGAGGGTACTTTAGGATTTTAAACCTTTACGGCGTAATGTGTTACCAATGATTTACTTGGTGACTGTTGTCCCACCTGCCTTAAGATCATTAACAAGTTCCCCCTGTGTAGTTTTATGTTGATCTCTCACCTGCCTCATGATCAAGGATACCCTACGAGGTGAGATTTTGCATGGTGCTCCAGATCAATGTCGATTGACAGTCATTTTGTATTTCTTCCATTTTATTACTATTGCACAGTTGTCTCCTTCTCACCCAGTATCTTACTTATGGTTTTGTATCTCATTCAAGCTTTGTGCAGGTCTATGATCTTGTCCCTGTCATCTTTAGAAAGCTCTTTCATCTTGCCCATGTTGTAGAGGTTAGAGTCTGACTGATTAATTGAGTCTGTGGTCAGGAGTCTTTTATAAAGGTGACTTTGTAAGACAGCTGTCTTTAATGCAGGTAACGAGTTGATTAGGAGTGTCTAACTGGTCTGTAGGAGCCAGAACTCTTAATGGTTGGTAGGGGATCAAGTACTTCATTCTCACTGCAAAATGCAAATAAATGTATTTATATATTTTATACAATGTGGTTCTCTGGATTTTATTGTTTATATTCGATCTCCTAATGTTAAAATTTACCTGCCCATGTCTTTGTCAGTGGGCAAACTTACAAAATCAGCAGGGGATCAAATAATTATTTCCTTCACTGTATATATACATAAAAGCATGTTCAAGGTAGGCCTCTAAAAATTGTTTCTGTGGTCATAATAAACACCATTACAAAATTTAAAACAAGGGTAGCATGATCACCTTGTTGATATGGTGGTGGAGGAGGATGACACAAAAAAGATGGATTTCTGAAGCGCATACCCAGGTTTGAGTGGGAAGGGTTGCATGGAAATACACCAGAAAAAAAACAAAAACACTGCATTTTAGTTCCACTGCTGTCATCCGGTGGTGTACAGAAGTTTGGCCCAATCCATCCTTTGTTCATTTTGATGACAGTCAGCCTGTCAGCATTTTCAGTTGGCAGGAAGATGCAGCTATTGGTTATAATATCTTCAGCTGCACTACAAACCCGCTCTGACAAAACGCTAGCAGCAGGGCAGGCCAGGACCTCCAAGGCATAGAGAGACAGTTCATGCTACGTGTCTAGCTTGAATACCCAATATTTATAAAGTACAGAAGAATCACAGAGGATGCTGGTACGGTCAGCAAGATACTCCTTTAGCATCTTGCAAACTTTTTCCCTCCTTGTCAGAGTACCCCTAACATCAGAACCTGGGTGCTGGGAGGGTCTGAGAAAACTGTCCCAGACCTTTGAGAGTGTTTCCCTGCTTCTGCTGCATCTGGGGTGTGTCTCCCTCATCTCCGCTCCTTGGTTGTTCAAGGAACTGTAACCACTGCTGCCAGCATTGTCAGATGGGAATTTTTTAAATAATTCTTCATCTAGGCCCTTCTGCTTCTTCAACAATTAATTAGACCTCCCCACCATGGGAAGGAGAAATATAAAGTTTTCCTTGTAGAGTCACAAGTATAGCACGATAAATGCAATATAAAATTTCACTGCTGAAAAAAATTGCAGTATTGCAATGCCAGCAAAATTTACCCTCTACAGATGGCATCTTAGACTGCATCATCAATATAGCAATGCTATTTTTAGCCAACTTTTTGTTTTGTTTTGGAGATACAACTGTACCACAATGAATGATGTAGAAAATTTCACTACTGAAAAAAATTGCCAGCAAAATTTTCCCACTTCAGATTGACATCTAAGACTGCAGTATCAATATAGCGATGCTATTTCTAAACAAACAAATTTTTTTGTGTGTTTTGAGGCACAACTGGAGCACGATAAATACTTTACAAAATTTCACTGCTAGAAAAAATTGCAGTATTACTATTGTAGGAAATTTTGCACACCTCAGATGGACTGGTTACACTGCCGGAGCAATATAGTGATGCTATTGAGATCCAACTAAATCTCACTGTATGCTTTTGATGCACACATGCCGCATTAAAAATGATGTATATTATTTCCCTGCTCAGAACAATTAGCAGGATTAAGAGCAAAATGAATATTATTAGCTCTGAGAAGGGGTTTTAGTATGAGTTGCAAGCTGCAGCATAAAGGATGTGCAATTCACCCTATCCTGTCCTACACTACCACTTCAGCACAATCTCTCCCTAACTGCTGTCAACAGCAGCATTACTATTGATTATAATTAACCATATGAAGGGCTGTTGTTCTACTTTAAAGAAATGTTAATATGGTTGAATCCCGGGTTTATACGCATCTAGAATTCTGTCCCTGTTTCACCAGCACCTCTCCCTAATTTGCCTGTTTTTAGGGTGAGTTTACAGAGTGCAATATACAAGGGTTACAAACAACCGACTAA
>VIAB01002695.1:32261-42842 GCA_009801035.1 Oophaga pumilio | reverse complement strand
CTACCAGCAGATGCACCACCACCATCAGTAGCAGGTGGCCTCCCCCGCCCACGTCTGCGGCCTTATTCCACCATACTTCCTCATGTTTGTGTAAATGTACCCAAAATAACTGCAGATATATGGTACAGGATCAGAAGCGTACAGCTGTATACGGTGAAGGTGAAAAATTGTAATCTCCATCTATATATTTGCGGAGTAACAGACTCTCACAGCCTCAGTATGACTTACACTCGAATATAAAAGCAAAAAAAGTGTACAGTATCAGAAGCGTACAGCAGTTGGGGGAACTGTAAATCTCCGTATATATTTCAGTAGTAAGACACACAGTCACAGGCCCAGTCTGGCTACCACCAGAATATCAAAATCATGAAAAGTGTACGGTCTCAGTAGCGTACAGCTGTATACAGTGTTGGGGGAATTGTAAATCTCCGTAGATATTTCCGGAGTCACACACAGATAGTCAGCCTGTATTTGTCCGTGATACTAGCTGGTACACAATACTGTGAGGAGCGTACAGCTCTATACGGTGTGGGAAAAAAAGAGCCCTCGGTAACTGAAAAAAATTTCCACCTTATCACTGTCAGGCAGCCTAGTAATCAGCTCTGCTGCTCCACACAGGCAATTTCTACCCTATCACTGGCAGGCAGCCTAGTAATCAGCTCTGCTGCTCCACCAAATAATTTTCCACCTTATCACTGGCAGGCAGCCTAGTAATCAGCTCTGTTGCTCCACACAAGCAATTTCTACCCTATCCCTGGCAGGCAGCCTAGTAATCAGCTCTGCTGCTCCACCAAATAATTTTCCCTATTATCACTGGCAGGCATCCTATTAATGAGCTCTGCTGCTCCACACAGGCAATTTCTACTCTGTCACTGGCAGGCAGTCTATTAACCAGGGTTGTTGCACACACCAAAATCCTCCCCTGTCACTGCACAGTAACTGTACAGCTAATCGCTATCAGCACAAGCACAGTTTTTGTGCCCTGCCTAACGCTCTCCCTGCTGAGAAGTAGCGAATGCAACCTCTCCCTACACTAAGATCGGCAGAAGTAAAATGGGGGTCAGCGCTGAGGGATTTTATATGCACTGTGATGCCACACAAAGCCAGCCAATTACTGCAATGCCCTTCTCTAAGATGGTGCTGGCCGCTGCCTATGTCATCGCGTTGCCCACAGCCTGCGTCCTTGCTCATTGGCGGAGAAAAGGCCCTTAGAGTAACATGGGAAAACCGACTTCGGGAAAATGGTCACCGAACACGTGACCGACCTCGCACCGCTGTCGAGTTTCGTTTCATGAATCCCGACTTTGGCGAAAATTGGCGATTTTTTAATTAAACGACGTGTTTCGCTCAACCCTAGTAGTGGTATTTCCGTGGCAGCTCATATATGTGTGTGCTCAAAGTTTGGCCAGTTTACGGCGTTTTTCTTTTTTTGTCCTGGGTGAAACTGTTCTTATATACAGCACTATTTAGCCACAAAAAAAAAAGAAACAAAAAACACATTTGTCGCAGTGGTATCTCCTTGCCAGCTCATATCTGTGCGTGCTCAAAGTTTGGCCAGTTTAGGCCAGTTTTCCTTTTTTTGTCCTGGGTGTCACAGTACTGATATACAGCACTAGTTAGCCCAAAAATAAAAAAAAACAGGGCGCACATTTATTGTAGTGGTATCGCCATGCTAGCTGATGTCCGTGCATGCTCAACGTTTGGGCAGTTTAGGCCGGTTTTTCTTTGTTTGCCCTTGATGTCACAGTACTGATATACAGCACTAGTTAGCCCTACAATAAAAAAAAACAGGGGACACATTTGTCGTGGTGGTATCTCCGTGGCAACTCATATCTGTGTGTGCTCAAAGTTTGGCCAGTTTACGGCGTTTTTCTTTTTTTGTCCTGGGTGAAACTGTACTTATATACAGCACTATTTAGCCACAAAAAAAGAAACAAAAAAACACATTTGTCGTACAGGTATCTCCGTGCCAGCTCATATCTGTGCATGCTCAAAGTTTGGCTAGTTTAGATCGGTTCTCCTTTTTTTGTCCTGAGTGTCACAGTACTGATATATAGCACTAGTTAGCAAAAAAATTTTTTAAAAAAAGGGCACACATTTGTCGCAGTGTTATCGCCGTGCCAGCTGATATCTTTGCATACTCAAAGTTTGGCCAGTTTACGGCAGTTTTCTTTTATTTTGCTTTCTGGCACTGTACTTATATATAGCACTATTTAACCAAAAAAATTAAAAAATTACAAGCCACACATTTGTCGTAGTCGTATCTCCGTGCCAGCTCATATCTGTGTGTGTTTATAGCAGTTTTCTTTTTTTGTCCTGGGTGTCACTATACTTATATACAGCAGTATATCGCAAAATAAATAAAAAAAATACAGGCCACACATTTTTCGGTGTGGTATCTCCGTGCCAGCTCATATCTGTGTGTGCTCAAAGTTTGGCCAGTTTACGGCGTTTTTCTTTTTTTGTCCTGGGTGAAACTGCACTTATATACAGCAGTATTTAGCCACAAAAAAAAAAGAAACAAGAAAACACATTTGTTGCATCTCCATGCCTGCTTATATCTGTGTGCTCAAATTTTGGCCAGTTTAATCCGGTTATCCTTTTTTTGTCCTGGGTGTCACAGTACTGATATACAGCACTAGTTAGCCCAAAAATAAAAAAAAACAGGGCACACATTTGTTGTAGTGGTATCGCCGTGCCATCTGTTATCTGTGCATGCTCAAAGTTTGGCCAGTTTAGGCCAAAACATTTTATTTTTTTTGCAGTCTGTTAACGTAATTAATAAATCTGATAAGGCCAAAAACATTTTTACCTAAAGTCCAGATAGGTAAAAGTATGGTTTTAAAACACACGTATCACATACAAGTTGCCTCCCAAATCACCCTTTTGTAGTGAACGTGTATAATATTCTATTCCATTTACAATGGACAAGGCGCGTGGCAAGGGACGAGGAAGCGGACGTGATGGTGATGGTGCAGGCCGAGGCCATGGGCAAGCTGAAATTAGCCCACCGAAAACACCCACATCTTCTCGCTGGACCTTAGTGTCTGAAGTCCTAGGGGATAGCGGCAAGACAGCACTATTGAAGCCCGAGCAGTGTGAAAAGGTTGTTGGTTGGATAGCGGATAATACTTACAGTTACTTATCCACCACCAGCATGCTGTCTTCAACACAGTCACATCACAGTAGTTGTGAATCAGGACCGCATATTCCTTACCCTGATCCTCCTTCCTCCCACCATGCTGAGTGCCCTGAGACAACTGATCCAACACTCAGACACTCCGAAGACCTATTCAGTTTTCCATTTGGAGATTCGTGCCTCTCGCCCGGTCCACTAGAAGCGGGACAAGATGATATTCCATGTAGCGATGCACAAATCTTTGAGCAGCCACGGTCACAAGAGGTGGACGATGATGAGACACAATTGCCGGAAAGTCAGGAGGAGGACCAGGGTAGGGAAGTGGAAGATGATGTGGTGGATGATGTAGTAACAGACCCAACCTGGCAGGAGGACATGCAGAGCGAGGATAGCAGCACACAGGGGGAGGTAGGCGTCTCAACACTTTAGGCAGGAAGACGCAGTGTTGTGGCTGCAGGCAGAAGGCGTTCAGCCGTTCCCCGTAACACCAACCTAACGGAAGTTGCCAGTCCAACTGTTCGGTTTTCCTGAGTTTGGTTATTTTTTAAAGACTCTGCCGATAACCCCAAACAGGCCATTTGCAACACCTGTCATACCAGCATGAGCAGGGGTAGGAAAACTACCAGCCTTACCACCACCAGCATAATCAGGCACATGGAAGCAAAGCACCTGACTTTGCGGGCCCAACCCCAGGCTCCAGAAACAGTGTCATCACTGCTTCTTCCACTGTTGTGCGTGCAAGCCCTGTCCACGGTGCATGCGAAGATGCCTCCTGCCCAGCACCTGCCGTTGCCCAATGCCTCCTGCCCTGCACCTGCCGTTGCCCACAGTCAAATAGCACCATCAACAAGAACGTACACGTCCTTGTCCCAGCGCAACCTTCCATTGTCCATACCCCAGTCATTGGATTGTAAGCGGAAATACGCAGCCAATGCCCCACAGGCCACAGTACTCAATTCTCATATTTCTCGTCTGCTTGCAGTCGAAATGTTGCCTTTTAGGCTTGTGGAGACAGAAGCTTTCCACAACCTGATGGCGGCAGCCATCCCAAGGAACTTTGTCCCCAGCTGCCACTACTTTTCCGGCTGTGCCGTCCTGGCATTACACAAGCACTTGTCCCACCACATTACCTGTGCCCTCAACAATGCAGTTACCGGGAAAGTACACCTAACCACGGACACCAGGACAAGTGCTTGTGGCCAGGGACGGTACATCTCACTGACTGCACACTGGGTTAACATAGTGGAAGCCGGGACCCAGTCAGACCTTGATATGGAACACGTCCTCCCGACGCCAAGGATTGCGGGCCCTACATCAATCAGAGTTGCCCCCACTGTGTACAGCTCCTGCACCACCTCCTCCTCCTCTTCTGCCTCCATGTCAGAAATGAGCACATCAGTCACAAGCTGGAAGCACAGCAGCACTGCCAAAGCAAAGCGGCAACAGGCTGTGCTGAAGCTAATTTGCTTAGGTGACAAACCGCACAATGCTGAAGGGTTGTTGACAGCTCTGAAAGAGCAGGCAGATGTGTGGCTGACACCGCTAAATCTCCAGCCAGGCATGGTTTTGTGTGACAATGGCAGGAACCTGGTGGCAGCTTTGAAGCGAGGTGAACTGACACACATACTATGCCTGGCCCATGTGCTGAACCTCGTTGTTCATCGTTTTCTAAAAAGCTATCCGGAGCTGCCGGATCTGCTGGTTAAACTACGCCGCCTGTGTGCACTTTTTAGAAAGTCAGCTACAGCTTCAGCCACCCTTGCCGAGCTTCAGCAGCGATTGCAGATACTAGCTCACCGACTGGTGTGTGATGTCCCCACGTGTTGGATCTTTAGACTGCATCTGTTAGAAAGGATTTGTGAGCAGAAGAGGGCAGTTGTTGAATACCAGCATCAACAAGGCCGTCGTTTTTCATGTTTGACCCCACACATAAGACCTCAGGAGTGAACATGGTTGTCAGACATATGTAGCATCCTCCAAAACTTTGAGGAGTCTACCAAGATGATAAGCGGCGATGATGCCCAGCCTCGTGTCACCCCAACGTGGATTGCTTGACAATGAGGAAAAGGAGGAGGAAGAATAGGAGCTACTTTCATGCGCTATAGACGGGACTATAACTCCAACTGTCATACCGTCTGTTCAGCGTGGATGGCCTGAGGAACGGGAGGAGGAGGAAGATGAAGAGGAGGAGGAGGACACCTTGGTCAGTCGTCCTGTTGGTGAGGACACAGAAGGTTTGCCTGTTACCAGTCTTGAAAGCATGGCTGACTTTATGTTGCACTGCCTTTCCCGTAACCCTCGTATTGTCAAAATATTGGGTACCAGTCATTACTGGCTAGTGACACTTTTAGACCAATGGTACAAATATAACTTTCAATCTCTTGTTCCAGAGGCAGACAGGTGTACCAAAATGGTGCAGTACCTTAGGGCTATTGTTGCAGAATTATTAAAAAAATTCCCATCTCAAAACGCTGGCGGCAGAGATAACAGTTTGTTGGCCAACCTAGCAGGACAGGTGAGACACAAGTCCACTCCAGCAGAGGCAGGGGAACACAGGCAAAGTTCTGGGACAGTTTTCTAAGACCCTCCCATCTCTCATGCACTGAGGCACGGGGTAATCTCACATCGAATGCAGTCTTCTCTAAGATGCTGAGGGAGTACCTTGCTGACCGTACCAACATCCTCCATGATTCCTCTCTGCCTTTTAATTATTGGGTATCCAAGCTGGACACGTGGCATGAGCTGGCTCTCTACACCTTAGAGGTCCTGGCCTGCCCTGTCGCTAGCATTTTGTCGAAGCGGCTTTTTAGTGCTGCTGGTGGCATTATCACAGATAAGCGCATTCGCCTTTCTATAGAAAATGCAGACAAGCTAACTCTTATAAAAATGAACAAGGGATGGATTGGGACAGACTTCTCGACACCACCAAATGATGACAGCGAAGCATAAATTCCAATGTAGTGTTTTTTTGGGAGGTGTATTCCCATGCACCTCTTCACAACCAAACATGGATATACGCTTCCTGATTTTGGCTATTTGGTGTCCTCCTTCTCCATCTCCTCATCCTCACCGTCCACCACCACTTGAACACCAGGGTGAACGTATTCAGTCATGCTCTGGCCACTCTATGTTTTGGGAAGGGTGTTATGATGGCCGTCACCAAAATGCAAAAAAATATGTACACCCCCAAGAGGAAATATTTGCCAGCCCATACACTAAGTGTATGGGCATTCCAAGTCTATGAGACCCGCTGCTAGAAATTGGGCCTACTTTTTTAATCAGGCCTTCCTCCACCTCTGATCATCCACCGCCACTAGATCAAAAGGGTTCACGTGTTCCGTGCAGCTACAGCCAGTGTCGCATTATTAAAAAGCGTGGGTGGTTAGGCTGTGCGTAAAAGACTTGTTGTGAAAAAGATTGAGGTGTACCCCACAGGGAAATTTTTGCCAGCCCATACACTAAGTGTATGGGCATTTCAAGTCTAGGAGACCTCCTCCTTTTTAATGGGAATTTTTTTGTTAAGAGGTACTCCTCCGTTTCTTCCAAGGGGGATTTGAGTTATTGGGGTGCATATGACTTGGTAGCAGGGCAGGCCTTGCAGTCAATGCATAAGAAAACAGAATAGGAGTACAAATTAATAATGTGAAGTGGATTTTCCTGGGCCCATCCAGTATCTGGGTTCAAAGGCTTATTGGTGTGCATATGACTTGGTAGCAGGGCAGGCCTTGCAGTCAATGCATAAAGAAACAGAATGGGAGTACAAAATGAATAATGTGAAGTGGATTTTCCTGGTCCCATCCAGTACCTGGGTTCAAAGGCTTATTGGGGTGCATATGACTTGGTAGCAGGGCAGGCTTTGCAGTCAATGCATAAGAAAACTGAATGGGAGTACAAAATGAATAATGTGAAGTGAATTTTCCTGGGCCCATTCAGTACCTGGGTTCTAAGGCATTTTGGGGTGCATATGACTTGGTAGCAGGGCAGGCCTTGCATTCAATGCAACATTTTTTCAGGAAGCCCTCCTGGACATCTCGTGAATGGGGTATTGGGGTGCGACGTAATTCTTGGCAGCACATCCACTCACTGCATAGGCCATAACAGTTTAGGAGACCCACTGTTTAATAATGGCCCTTTAAGCAGATTAATGCTGCCTGATGCCCCTGTAAAAATAGGCTCTGTGACTTTAAGAGTCCCTCCTTCATAAATGAAACAAGATATGTCTGCTTATGTGTCACACACCACATGGCCAACTAGGGTTGGTAAATGTTACAATGACATTTCCCAGTGAATGCATTTGTTTTGGTTGAAAGCAATGTTAAAGTTGAAAAACGCTTCAAAAATGCTGCGTCTGTACAAAGCCCAAGTGGTGTAGGAATATTTTGGTCTGTGGTTAAATATTTTGCCTTATGTACAAGTCATTAACCTGGAAAGGATGTACCTTAACATATTTCCCAGCAAAATCCGCTTTGGTTTCTTTTTGGTATTTTTTTGGTGCACCGGTAAAAATGGCATGAAACTCTGACAACATTGTTTAAAGCTGTGAACTAGGAGTCAGGAATGCTTCCAGGGGTGATCCCCATGATGGCCCCGTGTCATTTGAGCATTGTTTCCATCATTTTCAGACGTTTTTAGACCTTAAAAGGACCCCTGTGGGGATCGCGGTAAAAATGCTAGGGTCTCCCATAGACTTACATTGGGCTCGTTTTTCTGTTCGAGTACCCGAGTATTCCAATTTCCTAGACCCGAGCAACAAGCACCCGATCAATTTAGTGCTCGCCCATCACTAGTCTTTATCATTAAAGGAAAAATAAATACAAACCTACAATGCCCTGAGTGAAAAAGTGATTGCTCCCCCCATTAATTTATGTTTTAACTGTGGTTTATCACATCTTTGGGAAGCCGAGTTCAAATTCCACACCCAGGCCTGATTACTGCCTCACCTGAAATTACTTAAATAGGACCTGCCTGACAAAGTGAAGTAGACCTAAAAGATCCTTAAAAGTTAGACTTTATGCTGTGATCTAACGAATTTCTGGAACAAATGATAAACAAAGTTGTTGCGATCTATCACTCTGGAAAAGGTTACAAAGCCATTTTTCAAGCTTAGAAAGTCCAGCGAACCACAGTGAGAGCCATTATCCACAAATGGTAAAAACAAAGCTGAAGTGCACTTGGGTTATGAACAATAATTCAACACACACCAGCTAGACCTCATTTGAATGGCTTAATAAAAACAAAATTAAGACATTAGAGTGGCCTAGTCAAAGTCCTGAACTTAATCCGATTGAGATGCTGTGGCATGACCATAAAGAGGCAGTTCTTACTTGGAAACTCTCCAATGTGTCTGAATTACAACAATTCTGCAAAGATGAGTGGACCAAAATTCCTCCAGAACATTGGAAAAGATTCATTTTCAGTTATCACAAACTCTCGATTGCAGTTGTTGCTGCTAAGGGTGGCCCAATCAGTTATAAGGTTTAGGGGCAATCACTTTTTCTTTTTCACACAAGGCCCTGTTGGTTTGGATTTATTTTTCCCTTAATACTAAAATACTAAAGACCTTTACTTAAAAACTTCATTTTTTGTTTACCTGTGTTATATTTGTCTTATATTTAAATTTGTTTCGTGATCTGAAACATTTAAGTGTGACAAACATAGAAAAGAATAATAAATCAGGAAGGGGGCAAGCACTTTTTCACACAACTGTACATATAATCTCCTTTTATGTATATTGCTGCCCCTTATTACACAGTGCCCTCTCTTGTTATGTACTGCACCGTTCCTTACATATCATATTCTCTTGTTATTTTTGTTATTTCTAAAGGTGCTATTAACATGAAATTCTCACCAGATATCAGTAACCACCCATCTAATAAAAAAAGCCAACTAAATCCAACCATAAGTGTCCATAAATTAACTTACACACGTGGTCAAAATTGTTGGTACCCCTCGTTTAATGACAAATAAACCCACAATTTTGACAGAAATAACTTGAATCTGACAAAAGTAATAATAAATCAAAAATTTATGATAATGAACAAATGAAAGTCAGACATTGCTTTTCAACCATGCTTCCATAGAATTTTAAAAAAATAAAACTCATGAAATAGGTCTGGACAGAAATGATGATAGCCCTGAAAATAATGTGACAAAAGGGACATGTTAAATCAAGATGTGTCCACTAATTAGCATCACAGGTGTCTACAATCTTGGAATCATTGAGTGGGCCTGTATAGAAGGCTACAGATACTCACTGTGCTGTTTGGTTACATGGTATGTATCACACTCAACATGGACCAAAGGAAGCGAAGGGTTGAGTTGTCTCAGAAGGAATATTATAGACAAACATATTAATGGTAAAAGTTATAAGACCATCTCCAAGCAGATTTATGTTCCTGTGACTACAGTTGCACATATTAGTCAGAAATGTAAGCTTCATGGGACTGTAGCCAACCTCCCTGGATGTGGCCGTAGGAGGAAAATTGATGACAAATCAAAGAGATGGATAATGTGAATGGTAACAAAAGAGCCCAGACAAACTTCTAAACAGATTAAAAGTGAACTTCAAGATCAAGGAACATCAGTGTCAGATCACACCATCCATCATTGTATGAGCCAAAGTGGACTTCATGGGTGGCAAGGAGGATACCATTGTTGAAAAAAAATCATAAAAAAGCCAGTCTGGGATTTGCCAAACTACATGTCGCAAAGCCACAAGACTTCTGGGAGAATGTCCTATGGACAGTTGAGACAAAAATAGAACTCTTTGGCAAGGCACATCAGCTCTACTGTATGTTCACAGATGGAAAAATGAAGCATAACAAGAAAAAAACACTGTCCCTACTGTGAAACATGGAGGAAGTTCTATTATGTTCTGGGGCTGATTTGCTGCATCTGGCACAGGGTGACTAGAATCTGTACAGGGTACAATGAAATTTCAAGACTTCAAGGGATTCTAGAGAGAAATGTGCTGCCCAGTGTCAGAAAGCTTGGTCTTATAGAATAAAGAGTGGGCACCACAGTATGAATAATGGCTGGGTGCAAACATGCGCCAGGGAAGTGAATTGTAACACAGAGAAAAAGAAGCGCAGTAGTGATGCACACACAGCCCAATGCTCAATAAGAAATAGGCTTTATTAGAAACAATGCCAAGTAGACAAAACACATTTAAAAAACACCATTAAAAACATGTGATAACATACACAGACAAATGTGTAGCAGGTATAAATGACACTACAATATATATTAAGGTACTGTCACACTAAGCGAGATAACTAACGAGTCACCGATTTTATGACGCAGCAGCGATCTCGTTAGCGACGCAGCTGTGTGTGACATGTAGCAGCGATGTGGCCCCTGATGAGATGTCGTTGATCGCTTATGAACGTTCTGAGACGTTTTTTTTGGTTGTTGGTGTCCTGCTGGTGAGCCTGAATCGCTGA
>VIAB01002692.1:158354-174750 GCA_009801035.1 Oophaga pumilio | reverse complement strand
CTATGCGATATTTTCTCGCATAGCACTCGCCCGTATTTATGGTAGTGTAACGCCAGAGTAAACCAAACACACAGGAAACAATTAATCAAGAATTGTTGATTCTGGTCTCTAAAATGGCGGTGTGAAGACATTTAACAGTACAAAGCCATACTTCTAATAAAACTAACATCCATAAATCTTTTATTGGTCTATCGCAGCAAAGCCAAAATTTACTAAATTGAACATAAGGTTCTTAGTTTAACATTATAATCAGACTTTATGAGCCCACTGTCATGTCACATTAAACCTCTCAGTAGGTCTCAAACCTCCTCCCATTTGGCCAAGGTGTTTTTAATTAGCAGGAGTCAGAAAGAGGGGTTCCACACATGGCTCCACACTTTTGAGGTTATGGACCCACTGAGAGGTTCACCTTGACGGGGTAGTGAGCTTAATACAGTCTAATCATTATTTTAAACTAAGAACCTCATGTTCATTTTTGTAAATTTTTGCTTGGCCACTATAGAATATTGTATAATTTATGGATGTTTCTTTTCTTACAAGTATGGCAGTTTACAGTCAAATGATTGCATTTTTTATTTATTTTTTTCTATTTATTTTTTTACAAAATGAAACCCAATTCTAAAACATAACATAATAAGAAATGCTAGTTAGGTGTAGACCCAAAAAGTAAGCACCATCAACAGGCCATGGTATTGATGTAGTGTGTATAGATAAAATTTGAGTAAAGCAATTGAAGTAAAATAGATGTGCAAAAAATTTTTTTGTGACATGTACTCTTTGTGAAATGGACTACCACAGTTAAATGTCTGAATTTTTGGGAATTTTTATTAGTATTTTTAATAAACAATTATTCTCCCTTCAGAAAGGGATTGAATAAGAAAATCAAAAACTCAAAACAGGCACTTATGACAAGCAAGCACACCGTTTTTGACTGACACTGATTTCAGATTTTTTTTCTGAAACAAATATTGTGCTGGCTTGCTGCGCTCTAATTCATTATAAATGGAAACAAAAATATGTGAATATAATTCAAATCCAGCAGGACTAATAGCAGCTACATGAAATCACTGGTCAACCACATGGAGTCTAGCACTGCCGTTTGCACGTACGGTATTCTATTTGCATTAGTGCTTGTTCAGACAAGGGTATAATACGGACATGTGCTGTGCAAATACAAATTGGACGTCATACATTGAACTAGTGCAATGGGATAGAAAAATCGGATTGTACTTGGACCAATCTTATTCAATAAAGCAGTGCAATTCAGCATATTTTTTCTCATGTATATGGCATAAAAAAAAATCACAGCATTCAGAGATTTCCCTTCGAAATCTGATGGGTGTGAGGAGAAAAAAAAAATCGCATGCCATGCAGACCATAAGAGTGGCTTCTGATTTTTACGGAAACATTACAATTCTGTAGCATAGGAAATTTTAAATGGTCCTGTAAATGATTAATAACTGGTAAGTAAACAAATGGATTGCATACGGACAGCACACGAGAAAAAATCGTACCACTTTTCTGGATGACAATGGGATCAATTGTTTTATATGCTCATGTGCGTACCCTTAAAGTGACATTTTTTCACATGGACCAAATGCCCATATGAAAAAAATCGCAACCTGCACTATTTATTCTCTTCTGAGCCTCTGATGAGACTCTCCTATTCAAGTCTATGGTTGTGTAAAAAAAAATCAGATCCCACACAGAACATCCGTGTAGCATCTGATTTTAACAAGCACACTTTAAATAACCTAGAAACTGTATTTAATAAACATTTTTGAAATTTTGTATGAAAATTGATCACACATGGACGTCACATGAGTTTAAAAGACAGACTCATGGGTAGTACATGAATGAAAATCACATGAAAATCGTTTGAGTAACTTGGGCGATTTTTTATACTCTCATCTAGTCCTGTCCTCATTCACAAATAACTACACTATTCTGCAACCCTGCAGTTGTATAAGACATTACTATGTCTAGAGCATTTGTGCAATCTTTTAGGACTTTCTCTTCCTGTCACTATTGCTGAGCCATGTGCTTTAGTGTCCCCTGTCCTCACTATTCCTAATTACCCTAAAATGGCCACTGCATTTTCTGCCTTGGCTTTTACACAGGCTCTGATAGTCGCTCCTTTTTCACTGCATTATACCATGTCATGTGATTGCGACAAGGCTTTATAGTAGAAATCAGCCCATTCATGCCTGAGATTCTGTAAGCCTTTTGTGGTTGATGAAATCTTCTGCAATGTGTAAAAAGGCGGTGAGTATTTTTTTGGCAATTTGCACAAATCAAATCTCTATTTAATAAAATTATACACAAGTTTGATTTGCCTCAAACGGATTCTCTCATCTCTATATAATATATCTGACAGACTAAGTGGCCACTCTCAGCGTTTGGCTCTAACATTAAGTAAGTCTGCAGAGCTAGTTTTAACACAAACATTTAGTAAAGCTTTTGGCATTTCCAAAAATGAGCTTGGAAAGTAAAACTTCCAGTTTCAGAAAAGCTAAATACCATGTTCTCTAGTCCAAATTGTCTTCTAGTCCAGCTGAATAAACATAAAACATTTTATTGTAGTGGCATTTTACTAGCAGTCAGTCATTTTCTGGTTTTTTTTTGTCTATTTTGTTCTGCCTTTCAGGAATTTCCTTTTCCTCTCCATAATGTCAGAATCAACAGCAAGCAATTGTACTTACTGTACCGGGTTATGTCTCAAGTCCAAAAAGAGATAGAGAATATATACAAGGATAGATACATATTTTTTATCAGGGCTGCCACCAGGAATTTCAGTGCCCCATACAGACAAAACTTTCCGGCTTTCTTGAGACTCCGCCCAGGCTCCACCCCAGCTTTACCTTCACTCCGCAACCCTACCTCTGTCCCACCGCCCACTCTTGGAAAATGTCCACTTATGCACTATGTCCTCATCAATCACACATTAACAGTTCCCGTCGAACACCATATCACATACATAGCCAGCAGCTTCTGATTTTGTCAAAAGATTTTTTAAGCCGCCACCACGACCAGGTAGACTCTTCTAGCAGGACCCTATTCTACTCTAACCTATTAAACATTTTGTAAAATATCCAATACTCTTTTTAGGCATATTTTTATTTATTTTTCTTTAAGGGAATGTGTCACATATTTTTTTTTAAATGATCAATAATACCACGTAGAAAGGACAACTACGGTCACACCACGACCGGACCACATATTACCACACTTAGTGACTAAAGAATATGTACAAGTGAGAAATACCAACAAAACATGAAAAAAACACATATTACCACCACATAATGACCGAATAATACGACATGCAAGGAACAAATACCACCACACTATGACTATACCACATATTACCACCACATAGTGACCGAATAGCAATCAATATGTTCTCATGTACAAATACATGATATATTGTATGCTGTTGGTATACATGAAACAATAACCACTGAACCTGATGACAGTGAATATGAACATTGGTATTATTCCTGGCAGTTCTACTCATCTTTAGCATCAGCAGTTGGTGAATTTCAGGCAATGCACAGTTTTACAGTTGTTGAATCAGCAGTGTATTTCATTGCAACCAGTGGGAGGAGTGTTTTAATGTAAAATTACTGAGCCTTCTGTTCTCCAACCTATTCCAGACCATGGATTAGACAAACTACATCTGGAAATAATGTCAAGGGCAGGAAGACAAAACTGGAACAAATATTTCTCTATTCTGTTACTTGGAAACTTATTCTGAAAACTGACGTGGGAGAATCAAGTATTACTGTACATCAATTGAACAAAAACAATACCTAATTCTGTATTTCTTAACCACTTCATATGAGAAAAAATAAAATCTGAAAGATTTTTCATGTATCTACAGTGGTGATAGAAATTTTGTGAACCCATCAGAATTTCATATTTCTGCTTAACTTTTTCAGATTTTCACACAGGTCCTAAAAGTAGATGTTGAGATCCAACTCAAACAAATGAGTCAATAACATTAAACTTTTTTTTAAATGATCCATCACCACATCTATGAATGGCAAAAGTAAAACTTTGCTTTCAGTATCTTGTGTGACTGCCTTACACAGCAATAAATGCATTTAAGGGTTCATGCAGACAACCATTTTAATCTGTCCAATCGCAAGCCAACAAAAAAACTATCTCTCTCGGACCAATGTTTTGCTATGGTATCGTACACATATAAGATGTAAAAAAAAAATGCTGCATGCCCGAGTTTTATCCAAAATTCAGATCACACTCGGCAATGTAAGTCAATGGGTTCATGGAAACCATCGGACTACACTCGGATGACATCTGTGTGAAGTCCAATTTTCTCTTACTGACACAATGGAGAATATTGAGACAATTTTTTTTCTCCATCTTCTACTCATCCGAGAGAATCAGAGCACACTATGTTAATACTCTGGTCAAACTCTGATCAGATTAGGATAATTGATTCAATTTTCTCTATTAACAAAAAATCCGCTCATGTGCACCTAGCCTAAAGGTTTCTGGTAATTGATAAACCATGCACATCAGCTTTGATAAATTTTAGCCCACTAATCCAACAAAACCGGTTCAACCCTGTTATATTACTAGAATTTCTCCCATCTCCAGCACACATTTCTATAGGATTAAGGTCAGGACTTTGACTTAGCCATTCCAAAACTTTTACTTTTTTCTTCTTTAACCATTCTTTTATAGAATGGCTTATGTGATTTTGGTCATTATTTTGCTGTATAACCAACAATCTCTTGAGATTAAGCACATGAACAGATATCCTGACATTTTCCTTTAGAATTTCTTGTTAAAATTTTGAATTCATTGTTCCATCAATGATGGCAAGCTGCCCTGGCCCAGACCAAACAGAACTGGCCCCAAACCATAATACTACCACCACCGTGATTCATAGATTGTGTGAGGTTTTTATGCTATAATGCAGTGTTTTTCTTTCTCCAAACATAACATTCGTCATTTCAGCCAAAAAGCTCTATTTTGATATGCAAATGATCACAAAATGTTGCTTAAATGGTCTTCTTGCTTGTCCAGGTGATCTTGGTAAAGGGTATTCGTGAGTCATGAGATCCCTTAACATCCCCTCGCCCCTAGTGCCAACAAATAACCATACTACACACCACGATTGGATTAAATTGGCCACAACAGCTTTTTATTAAACAAAGTAAATAAACAGTATAAACCATATAACCCAAATTTAGAGGGGTGGTCCTTGAAGCCTCATATCCAAGACAGGTATATTATGACCACCTTGAATCAGGTCGTATCTTACCTCCAGCTGTATCGCATCAGCTCAGAGCCACCTGTTAACCAACCATGCCACTAAACATACCGCATATACTTGCGTATAAGCCGACCCGAGTATAAGCCAAGACCCTTAATTTTGCCACAAAAAACTGGGAAAACTTATTGACTCATGTATAAGCCAAGGGTGGTGCTGCACAAGGGTTAATGGTGGTCCAAAAAGATGCGCCATAGTTTAAATATCCCCCATAAAATACTGCACAAGGGTTAATGGTGGCCCAACAAGATGCTCCATTGATAAATATCCTCCATAAAATGCTGCACAAGGGTTAATGGTGGCCCAACAAGATACTCCATAGATAAATATCCTACATAAAATGCTGCACAAGGGTTAATGGTGGCCCAACAAGATACTCCATAGATAAATATCCCCATAAAATGCTGCACAAGGGTTAATGATGGCCCAACAAGATACTCCATAGATAAATATCCCCCATAAAATGCTGCACAAGGGTTAATGGTGGTCCAAGAAGATGCTCCATAGATAAATACCCCCATATATTGCTGCTGCCGCTGCTGCTTCTGCAATTAAAAAAAATGACATACTCACCTCTCATTGCTGGGGGCCAGGTGCCGGTGTCCTGAGCAGGCGGGAACACTGGCGCGCTATGGGGGCCAGGTGCCGGTGTCGCCACTGGCTCAGGCCCCCGGCACTGGCGATATTTACCGGTCCCCGTTCCATCACAGCGCGCCGCTGTGTCTTCTGGGTCCTCTGGAGTGACGTTCAGCAAAGGGTGCACACTCACTACGTCATTGTGCCCTCTGACCTGAGCATCACAGTCAGAGGACGCGGAGGACAGAGCGGTAGTGGAACGGGGACAGGTGAATATTGCTCTGCTCCCCGTCCTCTCCGGTCATACTCACCCCCTCCTGGCGCACGGTCTCTGCATCCCCTGCTTCTTCCACGGTCACCCGCGATCCGATCCCCCGCCTACACCTGGTATATGACTCTCGTATAAGCCGAGAGGGGGACTTTCAGCCTTAAATAATGGGCTGAAAATCTCAGCTTATACGCGATTATATACGGTAAACTAATATCCATGGACCCTTCGGGCCTTCAATCTCTTAACCCAGAGGTATTTAATTACTTGTCACCACTTAATTAAGGCCACAGCTCGAGCTCCACACATCACATTCCTCGGGATAATGTCCAACCAAACGGTGTTAACTCAGGGATACATTGCTCATGGCCTCAACAAATAAAACCTTATATCCTTTATCACTTCACACCACGGCTTCTTACCCAAATAGTTAATATGGAGAACCAGTATATCTGGAGCCTGAACAAGCCTAGAAAAACTGTGGAATTTCAGGATTACCAGATTTCAAATTATACCCAGTTTACCAATTCATTGGCGTATGGCTTGCTCTCTCGAAATTCCCAACAAGCGCTTCATCGAACCACTGATCGCAAGCCACCCAAAACACAAAAGAATGGCCCATAATCCACACTACCTGAGAGCTATTATCTGCAAAAAAATAAACAGAGCTACTTCATCTCATAGCCCGACAACAAATTAAAACACCAACTCCACAAGTTACATCCATGTCAGTCTCAAATAAAATCTAAATTTCACAAATTTGCATTTCCTAATCCTTTTCACCAAGCCCCTTTTTGCTGCATCACTAGCTGCACCAGTCCTTTCTCGCATGTGCGAACACAGGTGAGCGACAATCCTGGTCAGGTGATGGCCGGCTCTGGTGTGGCTCATAATGCGGCAGACTATGGTGCGAATATAGCCCAAACGGAAGAAAAAAGCGGCACTCACCAAGTTGAAAAGGAATGTTCAGCCTTCTAATTACACCATTTGTGGTGTGTGCAAGAACAAGTAGACATGCAGGATCAAAGAGGCATGCGGGAGAGACAGGTAGACTACGACCTTTTTGCGAGTGATCACTTCAATGAGTCACCTTTTTTCTTCTGTTTGAGCTATATTAAACCCATGTTATTTTTCAAGCTGAGCACCATTTTACCTGTTGAATTTAGCTGCTATATTTCAGTAAAATTAAGGGACTAACATCTATAGTTGTGAGCGGGGTTACAATCTAGTGCGGTTCCACTTTTTCTCATCTGCATTCAAGACTATGGTGTGAGCCTGCTTCATTGCTGTCGTCCCCTCCCTGCAGCTCAGAAATCAGAGGCAGCATGGCCGAGACTGAGGCGAAGGATGGAAGTGACGTGTACTTCTGGAATTGTGTGCTGATGCAGGCCGGAGGCGGGCCTGTGGGATGCGAACGGAGGCGCGACCTGGATGAGAGGTGGGTGCCCCAGTGTGACACGCTATGAGGCGTACTTGGCATGATGCGGGAAGGCGCGCCTGGATAATGGGCATTGAAGCATGCTGGGAGGCATGGTGGGACGAAGTGCGCCCGGATGACACGGGCGCACTGATGCTGATGCCAGAGCCATGTGACCCGGAAGTTCCAGGTAGTATCGGTGCAAAGCAAATGGGCCAGTATAAAAACAAGCTACCACCTTTGCTCAGGTGCTTCCTAGCTCACCTGTCCCCTTCAGGAGAATGGCGACTGATGCTTGATGGGAGCAGATGGTGTGTCATCATCCCTGTGGTAGTGGGGGGTGGCAGTTGTACCATGGAGAGATGGATTTCTGGCAATTCCAGTCAGCAAAGCTCCGGTAAGGTGGATGAATCTGCAGTCTTCAGAGTTGATCTCCCTGCTGTGACATGTCCTCCCTTTATGAGGATGACTCTGCCAATTCCCCCACGTCTGCCTCCTCTTCAGACCGTAGCTCAGGGCATCATTGTTTCCAGCTTAAAGAAGTGGATAGGCTAGTTACGGCACTCAGAGCCACAATGGGCATAATGGACTCTAAGCCGGAAAGATCAGTACAGTACATTTTGTGTCTGGGCCTAAAGCATAAAAAAGAGTAAATCCTTTCCGTTAAATGAAAGAATCCAGGCTTTAGTCCAGAGATGGAGTGGAGATAGCTTGAAAAGAGGAGCTCTCCTCCCCCATCCTTTAATAGGAAATATCTCTTTGTTGAGCCTTTTTCATAGTTATGAGACAAAGCCCCTAAACTAGATGTGACAATAACAAAGGCCTCCAAGTTAGCTTCTCTGCCCCTTGATGATATGGGGGCTTTGAGTGATCTCGATAGAAAAATGGACACCTTTCGTCAGGGTACATGGGATACATCAGCTGTGGCCCTTAAACCCATGGTGGCAGCAACGTGTCCTGCCAAGTCCTTAATAATCTGGCTGGATCTCCTGGAAACCCAGTTAAAGGACAAGGTGGCAAGGGAGAATACCTTGGCCACTATTCCGCTTATACATGGAGCAGCGGCTTTTTTATTGTATGCTTCTGTGGTCTCTGTTCGCTGGCGGCAAGTTTTGTGACGCAACAGCGATCTCCCCAGCAATATCACTGTGTGTGACACACAGCGACGATCAGCCCCCCTGCTGAGTATCGCTGATCGTCGCTGAATGTCCTGGACATTTTTTTGATCGTTGGTCTCCCGCTGGCCAGCACGCATCGCTGCGTGTGGCAGGCGGGAGATCAGCGATCAGTGAGCTGGAGCTTGTAACCAAGGTACACATCGGGTTTCTAGGTGCCTAGAAACCCGATGTGTATCTTGGTTACCAGCTCCCTGCACAAGCGCGCTGGTGTCTAAGGTACGCTGCGGGTAACTAAGCGACTTGCATCGCTTGTTACCCGCATAGTCGCTGTCCTGATCGCTGCTGAGAGCTACCTGTTTGGCAGCTCACCAGCGATCATATAGCGACACACAAGCGATCCTGACAAGTTCATATTGTTGTCGGGATTGCTGGTGTGTCACTATGTGTGACGGGGCCCTTAGTCTTAACCTTTTGTGGTAACTGAGTAATTGCTGATCAGATCAGTGCAAAAGTATAGGCCTAAATGGCACCAAGGCTGTGGTGACTAAGGAAGCCCACGGCTACATTTACACAATGAGCTTTTAGTGAGTTTTTGATGCTGCAGGCAGAATTTCTGCACAAATTATGTAAATTAGGTTACTTGCGATTTTTTATTGCGTTTTTTGTACTGTTTTTTTACATGCGTTTGTATCACATTTTTTACTGCGGTTTTGTCTCTTTTTGGTATGTCATGTTTTAATAAAGCTGCTTTGTTTTTTATATTTCCTGTTTTTTTGAGTTGACAAAGCTTTAGTGTGGATTTAATTAGTTTTTGGTGCGTTTCTATCAAGGAAACTCACTAAAAATGCATATGTGTTTTTACATGCGGAATTTCAGCATCTATTGCAAGTCTATGAGGAAAGTCCACACAGAAAACTCAGCGTACCAGCAAGAGAAATTGACATGCTGCAGATTTGAAACATGCACCACAGTTCAGTTTACACAGTGTTAAAAATAAGCAGTGGGTGTGAGATTTCTATATATCCAATCCACTTTGCTGAAGTTGTAAGACACTGCATTTCTGACGCAGCGAAAATGTGAAGTGTCGAAAACATGATAACTCATCGCGGAAATGTAGCGCGGTAGCGCAAGAATCTTTTTGCCAAATGAGAAGACTTTAGTGCTATAAATTGTATGGTGAGTGAGGAACCCTATTAAAGATTTAACACTATGACTCAGGAACTTCAAATTATTGTGCTCTAAGAAAAATATTGTGTCCCTTCACCAGTATCTTTAGATAAAGTTGGGGATTCACTATGTGGCGCCCCTGAGGGTTCAGTCGCCACAGAGGTATTGCACCTCATACAGAGGTGTGATACCCCACTCTCAGATAAGGAGGGAGCACCACCCAGGACTCTAACACCTGCACCCAACACAGACTATAGCAGCCGGGCACCCTGGACGTACCCTAAGGGAGGATGGTCTCATCCCAGGCTGGGCAGGAATGAGTGTATGGGCGGTGGGTGGAGAGAGTAAGAAGGAGGGACAATGAAGCTTAGAAAGCGGGAAAGAGAGTCTAGTCAGACAGTCTTGGAGGGGAGCTGGAGCTGTTAGCAGCTCGGTCCCAGACAGAGAACGTTAGATAGAAAAGAACAGAGGGAAGCTTCTGGAAGGACAGAAGGGGTCCTAGGGGCATGGATAGTGAGTGATCCATCCATGGGGCACGATCAAATTGTGGAGGGACCAGGTCGCAGAAGGGACACCGACCCCTAGCCTATTGGAGAACTTTAAGAATCAGCTAGCGAGCCGGAGGCAGTGGCATCTCTAGGTGCCTCAGCTACTAAACTGCAATTATCTTCTCTGAAAAGGTAGCCATAAGGGAGCAAGGAAACGCAGAAAAGACGTTATCCATTGAGGTCCACGGCTACTGGCTTGGAACACTGATTGCGAGGTGTTGGACAGGAAGGAAAGGTGGAAAGTCAGCAAAGTGAGATGACTGGGAAAGGAACATATTGAAAGGAGTCCTGGAAAGGTGTATACTGATCTACCTGGGAGTTTGCTGAGCCCCTCACCTGGAGGACACGGTACCAAGCGGGCATCTGTGCTGCATCCAGAACTATGAGTAAAGCTTTGAAACTGCACCCAGCTGTGCTCTCTAGTTATTCCTACGTCATCCATCCAACACTGCTACATCTACCAACACCATCATTCTCTACAACATACATCTGCCCTGGGACAGCAAGCTCTGCCTGTGGAGAGCTATTCCAACTCTGCTGCATCACACCACCAGTCCCAGAGGATCTGCACTGCAGCGCTGGTCACCTCTGACAAGAAACCACAGGTGGCGTCACTAACACCTTACTACAAACTCTAACATCCCCTGTAAATATACCCCTTTTATTGGATGCCCAGAGCCACAGACCGGGTCACTGCTGCGGTGACACATCCCTTTAAGACACTGGCCTGGTACCTAGTGCCCCACTACCCTGGCGGGCACTCCAACTATGGCTTTTACACAACAAATATAAGTTATATGGGCTAAAAATATGAGGGTTGATTTCAGGATAAACTGGAGAGGAGGCAGTTTGGTGAGAGGAAGACCGATTAACAGGCCTGTACTTGTGACTAGGCACTAGAGGTCTGTGGGTTGGTGCAGTGGAACAGATAGGTAGGGACCACAGGAAAGTTCAAACCAATGTGTATTTAATGTCCAAAAGAAACAAATGGAAAACAATGGTATTCTCCGGATGGCAGCCGGGGTGTCAAAGAAGTCCGTATCTGACATTTGTTGCTGTGGGCAACTGCACCACCATGAAACGCTGAGGCATCGCCAGGCATTCGCTTCCCTTGACTTTGTGTTAACTGCATACCTAAGTCGGATGTTGCAGAGCCACCTGCTTTGCAGCTGGCAAACCAACACTGACAAACCCAACCCTTTGCTGCAGCGTTTTTAAATGGATTCTGTGGCCATGGGCCACATGTAAGACCCGGTCTAGAGGGAGCGAACCACCCCACTACCATCCTGTAGTTCGCTCCAAATATAAAAACCCATGCCGGGTTTTCCTAAATTTGCCTTGGGCAAATAGCTTGTCCAAGACAAATCTTACTTTAATTCTGCACTGCAACCACAGCTATATCTTTGACTGCAGTGCACTCCAGCCGGTTTAATAAGACTCCGTTCTCATCCTGGGGGACGCATATCGTCTCTCTCATATGATCCCCTCACTGCCTCACAAGGTCCTTCCATGGTGGCCTGTTGAATGAGGTATTGTCACAGAACAGAAACTACTTTATTTTATATTTTATTTTTTAGCTGTTACATTCAATAGGAAGTGGGGGAGGAATGCGTGCTCAAGGAATGAGAGCAAGTTTGGTTCCTGTCTTGCTTGCTTGCTAAGTCTGCTTCCAGAGGTGTTGGAGCATATGAGTGTTGTACGGAATAAATATCAAAAACTGACCGGCACATCCAAACATAGATCCAGTGTGAACAGGTGCTAAACCCTAGAGTCACCAATTTATACATATTCAAGAATAAAAGGTAGCACACTGTAGCGCTATAGTTTGCGGACACAAAAACATGAAAAATGAACTGCATCACCTGGTGGTCACAGGCGTTTTAATTATAACAGGTTCATTATCCCTCCACAGAGATGTAGATTTTAGTCTGGAGAGAGGATTCATATGTTCCCATGCAGACAGACTTTTCTAAGTGAGGATTGGCATAGTTAGGACCTGGTATACGAGAAGAGCCTTAACGTGGCTACCAGGTACACATAAGTTGGCCTTTTTGTGCGCTAAGACTTCTCGGTTTTTTGTATTTCTAGGGCAGTGATGCAGTTCATTTTTCATGTTTTTGTGTCCGCAAGCTATAGCGCTACAGTGTGCTACCTTTTATTCTTGAATGTTGTACGGAATAAGACTGGGGAGAGCTGAGAGTTTTTGATGTGGAGGTGGGTGGCATAGTGCCTTTAGCTTTGTTGTTTGTAAGACGATATGTGAGATGGGGTGACATGGTGCAAGCGAGAATTGTAGCAGTCTCCTGATGTGTCCAGCTATCATGATGCTGCCTACATAGGCCCCATGATAACACTATGACATCATTATCACCTTGACAACACATGAAACTGACATCACCATCGCCATGACAATAAATGACACTATCATATCATCGTCATTATGCCAACACTATGCCATCATCCTCGCAATGAGAACACACAACATTATTGCTTAATTGTTGCCATGACAACACTATGACATCATAGTAGCCATGACAACACACAACTTTATGACATCATCATCACATGACAACATTGCTGCCATGACTAGATTAACACTATGACATCATACTCGCCAAGACAAGAAACAACAATATGACATCATCATCACCAAGAAATCACACAACGCTATGACATCATTGTCACTACGCTATGACAACACTATGACATAATTGTCACCATGATAAAACTATGACATCATCGTCGCCATTACAACACACGAAGCTGATTTCATGATCATCACGACAACACATAACACTATGACGTTGTCTCTATTACAACACTGACATATTCACCATGACAACACGTGACACTATTAAATCATTGTCAACAAACAAAATGGTGATATCGTTGGCATCATGACAACACTATGAACAGACATTTTTACATCATCGTCACCATGACAGCAGAATCACATTATCACTGTCACCATGACAACACTCGACACTACGATATCATTGTCACCATGACAACACACAACATTATGACATAACCACAATGACAACACACAATAATATGACATCATCATTGCCATGACAATGCTATGACATAATCTCCATGGCAACACTATGACATCATTGTAGCCATGACAAAACGCGATGCTGACATAATAGCCATGACAACACATGGCACTATGACTTTGTTGCCATGACAACACTATGACATCATTGACATCATGACATACTACAGCTCTGGCAAAAATTAAGAGACCACCACATCAAAACCATGTCATGGGCAGCCCATTCTCCAGACCTGACCCCATTGAAAACCTCTGGAATGTAATCAAAAGGATGATGGATAGTGTTACTCCAAGTTACGGTTTTTGTCCCATACCTCAGCGGGGTCCCCATCGGGACTCCCGCTCTGTGCCGGCCTCAAGCTGTCCTGCCGCAGCCTCTGCAACTTCCCCCTCCTCTTCTTCCTGGCGCGCTGCCAGCAGGTCCCCGGGGAGAGTGCTTAAGTTGCGCGTGCTCTCGGTCTCTTAAAGAGACAGTGCACATTTTTTGAAAATATCTTTGACCAATGGCATGGTACTGATTACTATTTCTGGCCCCTCTGCCATAGGGAGGGCGCCGGAGCAACAAGCATCTACTGTTGCAAACTTCTGGTTCCACTGTGATTGAATCTGTCTCTCTGCAGTGTTCTGTTCTCTGCTCCGCTTACACTGTTTGTCTCTGCAGACTATCAGTTACCCGTTACTCGGCTTTCCAGGACAACATCAGTACGGTCAACGTCAGTTCCTTTCCGTTCCGTTCCGCCACTCAGCCATCCAAAACTCTGGACAACGGCAGTACCAGCTTATACCAGTGCATCCAGAACTCGCCGGTCAGCTCCATCATACCTGTAAAATCTATTAACCCGTTGTTCCCTCTGGGACAGCTGCCACGTGTCCGGGATCTAACTGGAGAAAGCATCTGTGTCCCCCAGACATTCCATTCTGACTCTGTTCAAGGGGACTTACTACGGGTGTCTGTGGCTCACTTAGTCACGCCCCCTTCTAAGTCCCCCAGACCGTGGTCTTGAGGTTTCACAAATATAGAAAGAAAAGACGAATGTGAATTTCACCACCTGTGCCTCCGCCTCCATTTGTTACAGATAGTCACAAGCCATCAAACAAAGAACTGCGTAAATTTTTGTGCCAGAAGCAGTGTGAAAGACTGGTGGCAAGATTGCCAAGATGCATGAAAGCTGTTTTTAAAAATCATGGTTATTCCACAAAATATTGATTTCAGTACTCTTCCTGAGTTAAAACATTAGTATTGCTGTTTCTAAATGATTATGAACTTGTTTTCTTTGCATTATTTGAGGTCTGAAAGCATTGTTTTTTTTACATTTTGACCATTTTTCTTTGTCAGAAAAAAATACTAAATTTATTGCTTGGAAATTCAATGACATGTTGTCAGAAGTTTATAGACTAAATGAACAATTTACATTTTGCTCAAAAATGTACCTATAAAGAGAAAAATCAGACAAACTGAACATTTAAAAGTGGTCTCTTAATTTTTGCCAGAGTTGTATATCATCATTGTCAACACTATGACATCATTATCGCCATGTTAATACTATGACATAATCGTCGCCATGATAACACTGTGACATCATTGTCGCCATGACAACACTCAACACTGACACTATCAACGCTGTGACAACACACAATTCTATGACATCATCGTCCCATGATGACTAAACTATGACATCGTTGTTGCCATGACTAAATTCGACACTATGATATCATAGTCACCAAGACAAGAAATAACATTGTGACATCATTGTCACCAAGAAATAATATAACACTATGAAATCATCGTCACTATGCTACGACAACACTTTGATATAATTGTCACCATGACAAAACTATGAGATCATTGTCGCCATGACAACACAGTGACATAACACTAAGACATTGTCTCAATTACAACACTGACATCGTCACCATGACAACACACGACACTATGAAACCATTGTCAACAAACAACATGGTGACATCATTGCCACCATGACAACACTATAAACACACATTTTTACATATTCGTAGCCATGACAGCAGAATGACATTATTATTGTCACCATGGCAACACTTGGCACTACGATATCATCATCACCATGATAATACACAACTCCATGACATCATCATCACAATGACAACACACAATTCTATGACATCTTCATTGCCATGACAACACTATGACATCCTCATCCCCATGACAATGCTATGGCATCATTGTTGCCAAGAAAACACACAACACTATGACATCATCTCCTTGACAACACTATGACATCATCATTGCCATAACAAAACACAAAGCTGATGTCATCATAGCCATGACAATATGACATTGTTGTCATGACAACACAATGACACCATTGTCACCACAACATCACTATGACATCATTGTCACCATATCACTCAAGAATGACATCATCACATGACAACACTATGACATAATCGTTACGATGACTAAACTCGACACTGACATTATAGGCACTATGAAAATACTATGACATCATTGCCATGATTACACTTTGACATCGTCACCAAGAAAACACACAGTTCTGTGACATCATCGTCAACATGAAAACAAGCAATTCTATGACATCATCTTCACCATGACAACACTGTGACATCATAATTGCCTTGATTACACTTTACACTATGCCATTCCAGTCCCTATGAAAACACTATAACATCATTGTTGCCATGAAAGCATACAATACTATGACATCATTGTCATTATGACATCATTGTCACCATGGCAACACTCAATAATATGACATGTTCAAATGACAACACACTACACTGTAACATCATTATCGCCATGACAACACTTTTACATCATCGTTGTCATGTCAACAATGTGACATTGTTGCCATGACACACTCGACAACATAACATAATTATTGCCATGACAACACACAATTCTATGAGCAAATCCTCAATAAGTGTTCTTTTGACTTAATGGTTTT
>VIAB01002692.1:133732-144128 GCA_009801035.1 Oophaga pumilio | reverse complement strand
AAGAGTGAGGTACGTGGATGCCATGTTGGCTGATGTTCCCTATGGACACGCAAGCCAAGTCTTGCATTTAATGCTTCTTGCATCTCCCATTTCATTATACGATTTTACAAAGTGCCATTCATTAGATGAAACAAGTAGCAGCATGTTGGGAAGCTTTACACACGCTGTTGAGTTTCAAAAGCATTAATTTTCTAATGCATGTTTCCTGTCATTTCAACCATGTGTTATAGAAAATAATAAAAGTCAAGATACCATTACTGGTTTAGTAAATGTAAAGTTCCAATAGACTGTCATAAATACTGTACTATGAACCTAGTTACAAAATCAATACATGAAACATATATTGGCAACATGTTAAGTTAAAGGAGTTGTCTGAAACCTAATGGAATACATATGAAACCTGTCTCCAGGTTTTCTCCATATGAAAAGTGGTCAGTACCTTTAGGCTAAGTGCACACGTTCAGGATTATTTGCACTTTTTTTGAATTTTTTCGCGGAAAAAAACGTGTCAAAAATGCATGAATTAAGCATCCTATCATTTAGAATGAATTCTGCAATTTTTGTGCACATGGTGCGTTTTTTTCCGTGAAAAAAACGCATTGCGGAAAAAAAAGCAACATGTTCATTAATTTCGCGTAATTCTAGCGTTTTTCCCGCTATATTATTGACCTAGAAAGTTCAGGAAAAAATCGCGGTAAAAACGCACAAAAAATGCACAATAAACGCACAAAATCCGTGCAAATAACGCGGTAAAAATGCATGCGTTTTTACTACAAAAAAAGTCCGGTTTTGCTCAGGAATATTCTGCACACATTCCTGAACATGTGCACTTAGCCTTAAAGGGGTATTCCCATCTCCAAGATCTTATTCCAATATATAGTAGGTGTAATAATAATATTAACAAATACCTCCAATTAGACATGTAGTATAACGTGGAGACACGGGGGGGTCAGCGGGCACATCAGTCCGCTTGTCGAAACCACATGGTCCAGGGATCATCAATCTGAACACCCGGTCTCCTTTAATCGTGGGCGTAACACTACTCAGACAACACAGGGTGAGGGTAAAACAGCATGGCAATACACATAAAAGAGTCCCAGCAAAATACCCAAGATGGTGCATATTACAGAGTCTCAGCCTTTTGCTGATTCACCAGGTTAAGAGCAGCTGTTACTTCAAAAAGTTCCAGGGCTGACTACGCCATCTGTGGCATGCATTGAGAGGAGGCAACGGCAAACTTAGGTAGATAAAAATCCATTTGGGTACAAGGCAAGTTGACCTGAGGGTCACAACCAGGCTTCAGCTTCCATGACCAACTACCCCACCTGTGGCACGCATAGAGAGGGGGTAACAACAAGCTTAGGAATATGGCAGCCTATTGTGGCGCCCCTGAGGGTCCAGTCGCCACAGAGGACCTGCACCTCACCCAGAGGTGTGGTATCCCACTCTCAGGTAAGGAGGGAGCACTACTCAGGACTCTAACACTCGCACCCAACACATACTCATTCAGTCAGGGCATTAGGGAGGAGGGCCTCATCTCAGGCTGGGTAGGAAAGGGTGATGGGTGTGGATGGAGAAGGTAGGAAGTAGCAGAGGAGCTTAGAGAGCGGGAAGAGCAGACCAGTTGGTCTGAGGAGACCGAAGGAGTGCAGCCCAAGAGAAAGTCATGTCTGGCTTTACTCGCATGATCTCTTGCAAGGCCTGTTTCATCAGCACATCACGCAGGCTCGTCACTAGTTGGTCTTGCAGCACAATGTCAATGGACCCAACACCTACGCCGTCCTTTTGAATGATGGCAGTATGGAGCTCCTGCAGGGCATTCCTAAACTGTGTCTCAGTCTCCCCCTCTCTCTGTAACTGGTGAAATAGTCACATGCGCAGCTCCCATACGTAAGTGGGATCCCATGCGTCTCCTCAAGGATGCTGAGAAATTTCTCCAGAATGTCTCTCTCCCTAAGCATAACAGAATCCCGAGCCTCCCCCTCGAGGGCCATTACTGCAATCTCTGCCTCCAAGGCCGGCATCATGGGGTGCATCCGCATCAGACCCCAGATGCGCCCAGTCCAACTCCACAACATCATATTGTTCCCAGAAAACTTAGGCAAATTATCCAACATGGCTCCCAGGGAAAGGCTAGACCTGGGGACTCCCCCAGCTGCTTGGTCGGCCCCTTCTCCGCCATTGTGTAACATCCTGACGACTACGCTAAGTGTAAAACGTAAGAATTGTGCAGGAACTAAGAATGTCACCATGGACCAGAGTCAGACCAACAGTTGAAGAATTTATTTACAAGGGAAATATCTCCTCACAGGGAGAAGAAATGGGGAACAAATGTCATTCCAAAAATGCACTTAAGCTAAGCAAGATTAAGCAACAGTTCATTAAACAACAGAAGAAGAAGAAAGGGTATTCTGTGGACTTATCAGTTCGATGAAACCTTGATTGCAGGGTCCGTCTTCTCAAACGTAGGCACCGTCAACAATGGCACTTGCAGTCTCCAAAGTCTCTCTCTTATTCTTGGCAAACAGCGGGAAAACTCTGGGATTAAAGCGGGAGACTGGAATAATGCAAGAAAGCTGCGTGTCTTCTCCTTTGAGTCTCTATATAACAGGCTCACACTCTATAAGCAAAACGATGATGCGAGAACTGGCAAGTCTCTCTGGAACACTCAGGGGCTTCGGACTGTCACCGGGGAAAGTCAGGGTCGAGACTACAGGTTTCTGTCTCTATTCTCCTGAGGGAAGCCTCCTCCAGACACCGCGGCTTCCGCGCTCTCGTGGTCACAGACACGGATGGATCTCACTATGTCACATACTGCTAAGTCAGAACACTGACCTAGGGTCCCCTCTTTACTGTGGCGCGAGGATGCAGCCTCTCCTCTCTGCGACACACGCTGCTCTCTGCTCTGCGCACGCTCTCTTCGCGCCTTCCGCCCCTCTGGCTTCCTGTCCACTGCCCCAGCACGTCCCCCGCGTCTCCTTTTGGTCACGTGGTGGGATCGGTCCATGTCAGACAGTCTTCCCCCAGCAACCCTGCTGCCCTACAAAATGGTTCCTGACACAGAGCAAGAGAGGTAACATCCTTCTGCCTGTTCTTGCTCTTCACCCCCTTACATATCCTTGGTTAGAACCACTAATAACTAACTGTCACTATCTGAGTGTTCATAACCAATTATACCTAAGCTACTACAATTTCCTGCAGTTGTGGTTAGTGACATAGAGAATCAGATGAACTTTACTACATTTTTAATTGAAGATATTTGCTAATATTATTATTATTTCACATATTGGGATAGGATCTTAGAGATGGGAAAGTCCTTTAAGCTCTCTTTGGCAGTATATTAGATTGCTGTATGTACAGTCAGGGCCAGAAATATTTGGACAGTGACACAATTTTCGCGAGTTGGGCTCTGCATGCCACCACATTGGATTTGAAATGAAACCTCTACAACAGAATTCAAGTGCAGATTGTAACGTTTAATTTGAAGGGTTGAACAAAAATATGTATTAGAAAATGTAGGAATTGTACACATTTCTTTACAAACACTCCACATTTTAGGAGGTCAAAAGTAATTGGACAAATAAACATAACCCAAACAAAATATTTTTATTTTCAAAATTTTGTGGCGAATCCTTTGGAGGCAATCACTGCCTTAAGTCTGGAACCCATGGACATCACCAAACGCTGGGTTTCCTCCTTCTTAATGCTTTGCCAGGCCTTTACAGCTGCAGCCTTCAGGTCTTGCTTGTTTGTGGGTCTTTCCCTCTTAAGTCTGGATTTGAGCAAGAGAAATGCATGCTCAATTGGGTTAAGATCTGGTGATTGACTTGGCCATTGAAGAATGTTCCACTTTTTTGCACTCATGAACTCCTGTGTAGCTTTGGCTGTATGCTTGGGGTCATTATCCATCTGTACTATGAAGCGCCGTCCAATCAAGTTTGCAGCATTTGGCTGAATCTGGGCTGAAAGCATATCCCGGTACACTTCAGAATTCATCCGGCTACTCTTGTCTGCTGTTATGTCATCAATAAACACAAGTGACCCAGTGCCATTGAAAGCCATGCATGGCCATGCCATCACGTTGCCTCCACCATGTTTTACAGAGGATGTGGTGTGTCTTGGATCATGTGCCGTTCCCTTTCCTCTCCAAACTTTTGGCTTCCCATCATTCTGGTACAGGTTGATCTTTGTCTCATCTGTCCATAGAATACTTTTCCAGAACTGAGCTGGCTTCTGGAGGTGTTTTTCAGCAAATTTAACTCTGGCCTGTCTATTTTTGGAATTGATGAATGGTTTGCATCTAGATGTGAACCCTTTGTATTTACTTTCATGGAGTCTTCTCTTTACTGTTGACTTAGAGACAGATACACCTACTTCACTGAGAGTGTTCTGGACTTCAGTTGATGTTGTGAACGGGTTCTTCTTCACCAAAGAAAGTATGCGGCGATCATCCACCACTGTTGTCTTCCGTGGGCTCCCAGGTCTTTTTGGATTGATGAGTTCACCAGTGCTTTCTTTCTTTCTCAGGATGTACCAAATTGTAGATTTTGCCACTTCTAATATTGTAGCAATTTCTTGGATGGGTTTTTTTCTGTTCTTGCAGCTTAAGGATGGCTTGTTTCACCTGCATGGAGAGCTCCTGTGACCACATGTTTCCTTCACAGCAAAACCTTCCAAATGCAAACACCACACCTCAAATCAACTCCGGCCCTTTCATCTGCTTAATTGAGAATGACATAATAAAGGGATTGCCCACACCTGTCCATGAAATAGCCTTGGAGTCATTTGTCCAATTACTTTTGGTCCCTTTAAAAACAGGGTGGCACATGTTAAGGAGCTGAAACTCCTAAACCCTTCATCCAATTTTAATGTGGATACCCTCAAATGAAAGCTGAAAGTCTGAACTTCAACTGCATCTGATTTGTTTTGTTTCAAATTCATTGTGGTAATGTCTAGAACCAAAATTAGATAAATGTTGTCTCTGTCCAAATATTTATGGACCTAACTGTATATCCCCAATTACCTATGCAAGGTGTAACAAGGTGGCACGGGGTGGTAGTCATGACCGCGTCCACTTAAAGCAACAGTCCACAAGCACACCGGCACCTTGCACATAGACAGGAACAGTCCAGACCTTTAACACAGTCAGTTACCTTTTCTTCTCGCTTCACTGATGGTGAGGATCCAGGGAAACACACAGGCTTGGTTCTAATCCAACAGTCAAAACTTTTTGATGAAGAAATAAAGGAGGTAGCAATTCCTGAGCTGTCCCTATTCCAGGATGCTGCTCTGTCGGCAGCAATATCAGAAGCATCAGCTCCCAATAGGCTCCTAGGAGCTTCAGTCTCTTGGTGGGCACTCGCACAGTCCTCGTGCCCGTTCATACTGCCCGTCAGTCCTTTGGCAATCCTTTCTTCCCCAGCATACCAATGCATGCTCACCATTCTTTCCCTGCTCACCACTGTGTTACTTTAAATGTGCACTGACTTTGGGCTCTCTTACCAACTATATGATAAGTGACGAGCCAGTAGAAGAGCTCTCTGTCAGTATGCAATGAATTTAACACAGCAGTAACCAGGGACAACATACTGAGCATGTTTAATGTTTCAGTATAGCAGAGAATAGCCAAGCCATTGAAATGCTAGTCGCTGGTGACAATTTGTTTCAAGGTGGTGAAAGAGGCTGCTGCAGTGACCACAGTGCTAAACCACTTGATGTTTCATTTGAGAATCCCCAGTGGATGATGGGACACTAAACGGGAATGTCATCAGAAGTAAATGTAAAGCAGGTAAACGGATGCAGTAACGCAAAGGCACAGAGCAAGGGTTAACAGGAGTGTGGTTTAATTATCAATAATGAACTCCTCAAAGGGAGATAACAGGAAGTGGGAAGACAGGTTAAACAGTGTAAATGTGGTTCAATGCAACAGTCTTTCTATAAACTTTCACTTTTATTGTGACTCAGATGTCTTTTAGTCACCTGTAGTCCAATAGATGATGTAATGCCGGTGGAGGCCTACAATGCGTCTTCAACCTTTCCTGCCCAACACACGGTCACGCTTCTGGCGGCAGCGGGCTGTCTCCGGTTATGCCTGCTGAGCTCATACTGTAGTCCATTGAATGGCAGAGCCAAATTGTGAAGCTCTGCACAAGTTTCTCCTCGGCGTGTGCTCCCTTGAGCACCCACCAACAACTGGATGCACGCACCATGATGTCTCACTTGGCGCTCGTCCCTCGGGACACCCGACGGTACCTGAACACCTGCACCACCCTGCTTTACCTGGTGCCCGTGTCTCTGTGCGCCCAACAGTACCCGGGAGTTCTCACTGAACCTTTCCTGGGTCTCTGCTCTGCTCTTCAACTCACTCCGTAGCACGTAGCGGGTCCCTGCTCTCCCTCTCCTTCGGTGGGAACTTTCTGCCTTTTCCCGTGCTAAACCCTGCCGTCTCCCCTCGCTTACCATGTCCCCTCCTTTCAAGTCATAGATTCTTTCTGTCTCCTCTTTCTTTCCCCCTGCAACACTGGACGTGGCCTCTGCAGTTCCAGACCCGGAGTCTTAGAGGTACCCACTGACCAGTCCTCGTCCTTACACCCTCATTCTCCTTTAACTCGCCATTCCATGGGAGACAGCTCCTTTACCAGGCGTTCGCATTCTTCCACTCCTTGATTGATTCTCTGCCAGATGAATTGATCCTGTGCATTTTGGATGAGAGGCACTCCAGCTGTTGTCCGCTCTGATTGGAGTAATCCAGGTTGATTGATAGTAGGCAAGGGGATATTTTGGTCCGAGGAGCCTGCCGGTTCTGTCGCTTCAAATGAAGTCACCTCCGTGCACACTTCCCTGTTGACAGTAGAGAGTGAATTGATAGTGTCTGGGAGCAAGACGGGCATCTCTTCTTCGTCAAAGTCGGGAACTGTTGAAGTAGGCACATCGGTGATGTTCGTTGGTTCTTTTCCTTCTTCAGGACCCTGGGACAGGCAGGACTACAACATGCTACAATGAACTATCCGGGTAGGTACTCCTTCCTCCCATTCAGGCTGGACTTCATACACCGGTCCATTAGAACTGACTCAATGGGTCACTTGATGCGGGGTCGTCTCCCATTGGTGTTTCAGTTTTCATCAGGGCCTTTTTTTTTTCCAGATCCACACCTGATCTCCTGCTCTCAGAGCTGTCCCTAGAGTAGGCATCTTTTCATGGTGCTGGAGTGCTCGGAACTTCATCTGCACCAGCCGGTGAAGAGTCTGTAGTCGATGTCGGTGTTCCAGAACCCAGGAAGACACCCCCGTCCACTGGTAATCTTCTTCTGGGTATAACTCCAGCTCAGTGATTTCTCTTCCCTTTCGCACGAATAGCAAAGTATACAGGGTGTTACCCATTGCACTGTGCTCTCGATTGTTGTACACCCACATAAGCTCAGCCACGAACTCAGGCCACCATATCTTCCGATCTTCCTCCAATGTTAGGAGCATCTGGATCAATGTCCGATTAAAGCGTTCACAATCTCCATTCCCCTGAGGATGATAGGGCATAGTTCTTGACTTCTCAATCTGGTACAAACAATGTAACTCTTTCATCACTCAACCTTGGAAGCAAGCGCCTTGGTCAGAATGGATCCTTTTCGGGCAACTGTACACCCGGATGAAGTCTCGGCAAATAGCCTGTGCAGCAGACTCAGCAGTTTGATCCCGGATTGGAGTCACTACAGCAAACTTGGTGAAGTGGTCAGTCATCACCAATGTTCATACCCGAGATGTGCAGGGCCCACAGCTAAGTAGTCAATAATCAATATCTCCAAGGAAGCAGAAGTCACGATGGTCTGCTTCAGGGCCCTTTGCTCTGGAGTTTTAGCTAGTTCACAGCTCCGACATCTTTGACAGGCCTCCTCTACTGCAGTCCTCAATCAAGGGTGATACACCAGCTTCTGTAGCCACTGGAATGTCTTCTCCGCACTGAAGTGAGCCCTTCTCTCATGGGCCTCCGTAGCGACCACACGGATCAATTTTTCAGGGAGCACTACTTGCCAAGTAAGCCCCAATTATCGTAATAGCTGTACTCTTCTGTATAGCAATCCATCTTACAACTGGAGCCTCTCACAATGTCTCAGAATCTGTAGAGCCCCTGGGAACAGAGTGTCTCTCTTTCGCTGGCTGGGAAGTTGCTTCAAGGCCACCCACTTCCTCAGCTGGGCAAGTTCTTTATCTGATTGCTGGAATTGCACCCAGTCATCCCGAGGTCGTCCCAGCACCCGTTCTCCAGACGCCTCTCCGATCTGTCCCTGTGTTGCCACCATTGTCCTAGCAAGATCCCGAAAACCAGAAATCTCTTCTGCCTCCAATTCTTTATCACTGTCGTGTTCGGGCTGCTCATGTGTCACTCTCGAGAGAGCGTCAGCGTGTGTATTCTCGGCCCTGGCTCGGTAAGCGATCTTGTATCGATTTTCGCCATGGGGGCCACCCATCATTGTTCCAAGGCCCGCAATTTTGCATTTTCCAGATGAGCTAGGAGATTATTATTGGTACGCACCAGGACTTTGGACCACGACAAATACTCTGCAAACTTTTCGGCCATTGCCCACACCAACGCCAGCAGTTCCAACTTGAAGAAGCTGTAATTCCATTCTGCACGGGGCTGTCTAATTCCCAGACAAGGCTCGACGAACAAGCGGAACTCTGATTCGCTTCTCTCTACGCATTTTGGGCTAAAATAGGCACTCTTCTAAGGCTGGTTCACTCTTCTCGCATTTCCCGGATTTCCTTCAGGATTTCCCAGCCCACTCTGGTTCAGCCGCGGGCGGGGTGGATACCTCATTGCTCCGGACAATCCCTGACAAGGCCACTGTCCTCTGTTCCTGATCTCTCACGCGCGCTTCTGCCCCTATTTCAAGGAAGGTCATACTCGGTTTAGTGCGCAGACACTCTGGAAAATCTTGTTTAAGTTGCGCAACCCTGTGGCCCGCCACAAACTAATCCCTCAGTATTACATCAGGGGGTCCCGCTCCAATAGCCCCCACATCATCCTGCTTAGCGATATGCGCATTCACTTCCTGCAGTGCATTAATGTACTGAGTCACAGACTCCCCCTCCCTCTGAACATGGTGAAACAGTCACATCCGTAATTCCCCAACGTTGGTGGGATCCCATGCATCTCTTCCAGGATCTGCATCACCTTGTCCAGAGTATGCCGTTCATGGGGAGGGCAAAACATCATGGAACACCGAGCTTCACTATCCAGGGCCATCTCAGCAATCTGCGCTTGCATACCAGGGGTCATGGGATGCATTCTCAACATGCTTTTAACCCGCTCGGTACAGTCCCACAGCATTATATTACTCCACATAAATTTTCCTTTGTTAGGTGAAGAGAATGGGACATCAGACTGCGCTGCTCGCCTGTTAGAATAATGTACAAGAGGAGTACAAGTAGATGTAATAGAGAAATAGACTTTAATTCTACGGGTTTCGTGGTGATCACACCACTTCCTCAGGACAGTCTCTACACTTACACAGACAGGGTCTGTTATTTATAGCAAAAGAAGGTACTTGGAGATGACTCCTTTCAAAAAAACGCCACACCCAGTGGGCGGGGAATCAGACTTAGACACATAAAAACACACACAAACAATCATAAAGTATAATGGAGTATAACACTTAAAAACATTGCTCATATATTTAAAAATATATATAAAAATATAAATACAGAGAATATTTTTTATTTGAAACCATAGTTATAAAAAAGTAGTTAAATAAATGAAAGCTGTTGGAGTGCTTGAACCTATGGTGTTAACCTATTCATTCTTTGTCAGGACCCTGCTACTGCTGTTTTAAACCATTGGGCAGTGGGTGAATTTGATTCCTTTATTTGGTGGTAGTTTCACAAGAGTCTATGAAATCAAAAGGATAATAGATATAAGAAGCTTCGAAACCCTTAGAATAGTTTAAAAGAAGGAATGTTTCCTCTGGATCAACATGTTAGGGCAGGTTAGGATAGGATATGGGTTGAACTAGATGGACTTAAAGTCTTCCTTCAACCTTAATAACTATGTTACTATGTTTCTATGTTACTATGTTCAGTATTAAAAGGAATTACAGTTATTGTGCTAGATGCAAAAAAACAAACCTCTTCATAAAAAAGAGCGGATGTTTGTCAGATCTGTAACATTCATCATTACAAAATACAGAGGAAAAAAGGAGATGGGTTGTACAGAGGAACAGAGCAGAATCCATAGATATAGCTCAATTAATTGAACAAATCAGTTGTTTCGTTGAGTCCATGGGGATTTATAGTGTTCATCTTGTGAATCCAGAAGATCTCTTTCCTGTTAAGCGTCTGGACTCGGTTGGGGTATCATGAGGGACATGGTCAATAGGGATCACCCTGAAGGAGATCCTTTTGTT
>VIAB01002692.1:35024-51248 GCA_009801035.1 Oophaga pumilio | reverse complement strand
TTCATAAATAAACTCAAGTCATATAAAAAAATTTTTTACCACTAGCGAGAAACACAATATGTCACGAAAAAACATTCTCAGAATCAGCTGGATTCGTTGAACCTCATAAAGTGACAGTGGTCAGAATTGTAAAAATTGGCCCAGTCATTAAGCTGCAAATTGGCTCTGTCACTAAGGGGTTAAGTACTTTGATTAAGTGTATTACTCTGTATGTGGTTCCAGAATCAGAGAAAGAATCTTGGCTTACACTACATGGTACCATTTGCACATTTCAGGGCTATTTTTTGTTGACAAGAAGTGGTCTGCAAAATGTTCCAATGTAATAAAAACATTTAATTGTACAAATGTAAGATAACACAAATGTTTTAATTATATGGAACACCATGCACTACATTTATGCATGATAAATTTATGTGATCAAGTTTAGTTATTCCATTATATTTATAACTTACAGATGTTAAAAGCTGAGTTTGTCATTTGTCACAACGCTGTGTTACTTTATGCCCTTCCATAGGACTGTAGGCAAGGCTAGTTTTAGACAATGTGTGGCCCTGGGCAAAAGTTAAAAGTAGGGCCAAAAATGCACCATCACACACATCCATTTAGGTTGCATCCATCTGACACCTCACCACTAGCCCCAGCATTGCAATACCTGAAGCTGGCAGTTTTATATTGACAGCCTGGGGCCTAGAAAAGCTTCCCTGAGCTGTCCTGTATTAGTCCCTGTTAGACATATCTAAGGTTTGCACTTTTGGAAGAATATGCATTTTACATGAACAGTAAATAATATAGCGTAATGTTACATGGATAACTATCAGAAAAAAATATTTCAAAAATACAATAAAAACAATTGATTTAAAAAATATATTTTTATTGACCAAAAAATATTTAACAGTAGAAATCAGAAGTTCACATGACTTTATCCTTTTTGAGAAAAAAAAGTAATTTTGCTAAGTAAGATAACATTAGAAAAAAAGAAACACTATGATGAAATTAATTTTTCATATACTGTATTTGACATTTTAATACATTTATATAGTCATTTAAGGGTTATCCTCAAGTTGAATTTTGACCTTCTCATAACTCTGCAGTCTCTTTACAGTCTCCTTATTTCTTGGTTTCTGAAAGGGTGGGCTCTCCTCCTTGGGTAAAAAGAGCTCCAAGACTTTTATCGTACATTCTCCACTCATTAGAAAGACCACAGAAAAAAACAGTGCAAAAATTCCATATTCAGAACAATACAACTTTATTAATTTAAAAATGATACTATCAATGGTAGCAAAGGAGCTGAATAAAGTGACGTGCATAAGTCACCACATGAATTTGAACATAGCAGGGATACCAAAGCAACGTCCATATACACGTATAGGTATAATCGCAGATATAATACCAAGCATAGTCGATATATGTATCACCCATAATTACATATTTTAGATAAATTCCACATGTGAAGTATATTGATGTCATCAATTCACATAACGGGCAAGTGCCATTACATAAGGTGAACACACAGAGAAAAAAAAAATATCAATCACATGTGTAGATATATAAATGGTCTATATATAGGGCAACATGGTGCTACCAATAATTATAATGGGGCAATGCCACTCTTATAGAGAAGACACACATGTAAGCACAGATTACATATAAACATATGTGGGAGCAGACATACCCACTGGCAAATACCAGGACTGATATATGGGCACAGATTATAATGAGACACATATGGAAGCGAACATACCAGCTGACAATTTCCTGGACGAGACCTTGGACCCCTGCCTCCCCAATGCGCGTTTCGGCATACAATGCCTTCCACTCATTGGAGTTCAGTGCCTTAACACATCTCATTGTCTTTCACATTTGGAACCTCCAGATCTAACTTGAAAACCCATTTTTTCAGGAATTTTCAGGAAAGTCTGCAATAACCCCAATGCCACGTCACTACTATTGAATCTGCTGTAACCCCCCATCCCCAACTTACAGTCTCCTTCATCATTATCACGTAGATTGTAAGCTTGTGAGGGAAGGACCTCCCTCCATACCAGTACGTCACTATTAGTTTGTTCATTGTCATATATGTATTTAGTATGGAAACCTTTTCACATGTACTCCATTATAGAGTCAATGGTGCTTTAAAAATAAGTAAGAAAAAGATAAAAGTTCTCACTGCAGAGACAGCTGATAGAAAAAGCAAGTCAACTGCAAACTTGCTTATTTTCATGATGTCTATGGTAACTAGCTAAAGCAATTTATTAAATTGAGAATACCGCCTTAACTTGTATGTACTCCAAAACAATTTAAAAAAACAGCAAAAAAACAAGACCACAATAAGCTATTTAGAAAGAAAAACATAAAAAATGGTGCTGACATAATGCTGTTCAAAAAAGGAAAAAAGTAGAAAAAGTAAAAAACAAAAAAACCTCTTTGCTTTAAAGAGACTGTCCAGTCAGGACATCAAAAATGACATGATTGCAGATCACAATTGTGTGTTCTGATAGCAATAATCACATTTTTATGGCCACATTTAGTAATAGGGAAGGATCCCAGTGGGTCAATTTAGGGATAAAATTGACTTGTTCCTTAAAGGGTTAAAAAGGTTTTTAACACTAAAACATTATCTGAGTTTATACTTGACCCTTCGGGTTTTATTTATTGTACTTGCAATTTTCTGGGTTTATGTTAACTTGGATCATCTCTTTATCCCATTCATTTTCTTGTTGCTGCTTCTTTTTTTTCTAATTGACTTCTATTTTCTCCTGTTTATTGTGGTTTTACTTGATTAGTTTCCATTAGTTCAGTAAGAGTTCCTTTATCTCTTTCTTTATTCACATTTTCTCCATAAAAAGGTACAAAATACCTGGCCAATCCTACCACTGTATATACGTGTCAGCTACATAAACTGTACACGTATTACCGTGAGTCGTGTCTTACACTAAACCAACTGTACTGCCACAATGAGTCTTTTTCTGGAAGGACGTTAGACAGTAAAAGCTTTGTGTTTCTTCTCAGACCTGCAATCAGACCTGTGGAAGACTCTTTAAATGATCACACAGAAAGCCTTATTCTCATCTGCTTAGACTTCCTAAAATTAATTCACCAGCAGAGTCCATCCAGTATAAAGGCTTCATTCAGTCTCACTGAGGGAAAGCTAAAACGAAGACATTTTTTATTCCTTTAAAAATACAGAACAAGGTTGTGCCAGGATATAGACTAGGTTTATAACCATTTACTTAACTAAACAACATAACCTAGACAGAAACCATTTAGAAATTACAACTAAAATTAGTTTGAAGCAGTTATACATTTAGTTAGCTGCTTTCGTTCCAACTCATCATCATAAAATCCTAGAATTACATTAAAGGAGAGGCTTTTTAGATGTCGCATGTAAACATGCTTGAGGCCTTCTACAGACATGGCACAATTCCTTAAAGCGTACCTTTCAACAAATTTTACATGTAAGTGTCACTGTAGAGCAGAATACATTTTTTGTTTATTATTTTATTTTTCACAATTCGCCTCTCTGTTTTGGAGATAATAGCAATCAAAGTATTTGGCAGCTAATGAGTTAACTTTTTTTAAAACCAAGTGGATGATATCAGAGTATTCACTGGGGGCGTGTGTACTTCTTTATCCTTTATGCTGCTGACCAATCAAAAGCAGGCAGCAACATATCAGGAAAAGAACAAACCTCACAACATCTTAGGTGAGAAGAAAGGATATAGCTCTGATCTCCTGGTTTAATGTACTGCATGATTAAGAAGTTCTGGGAGATTTAAGCACAAATGACTCACATCTTTCAGTTAAAGTCTACGTTGGGGAGGAGCAGCACAACTGAGTTTAGATGTGTCACATTACAAAGCCTTCTATTTGCTTTCCTCCTCTTATAGCACTATAAGCTCTATTGGTTTTCCTATAAAACAAGGTTATTATCACCTATTCTTGGGACTATGTGACTGCAGAATTCTGAATCCTTATAGTGTGCACACTGGAGGCTGTCAGATTCTGCAGTGTTGCTGCAGAGAGCGGGCAGTCATGTAACTGCAAGTATGCGATTTGCATACATGCAGTCACGAGCCAACTAGTCGTGCTCAAATTTGCGCAATACAAGTTAATTGAAAGGGTCTGAGCATGTATGGTAAAAATTTGCCTGAAATATGCAAATCGAATACTTGCAGTCTCATGATCTCGGCAGCGACACCAGAGTATTCTGGCAGAATATGATGTGCATGCTTTAAAGATTCAGAAGTCTGCAGTCATATAGAGAGACTGGAGATTTTCACCACAACCCCTGTAACATTGTCAAGCCTGCACATACTACAGGAGCACTGTCATTTCAATTTACATTTTTTAAGCATTTGATAAACCAAGGTAAGACTCTTTTAACCCCTTCACAGCATTATGAATTTTCCTAGTTTGTAAATATGTAATTGTGCCATGGTAATCGTTACACAGGAGCTGAGTCTAGCCAGGAAAGGCTAGCCCAAGTTGTAGCATACCAAGAGTGCACTGAATGTCGGAACAACGAGTCAAGAACTTCCTTGCACCTCACCTGCACTTGATTACTAATCTGAGTGCATGGAAGACCAATTTTCTGTTCTCCTTAGTTTCCTGTGCTGCTTATTATTTTAACAACCGGTTAAAAAAAAAGAGTGAAGCAAACAGATGCAGATTCAAAGGGATTAAAGGCTGTATTGAATATTTTCATGCAAAATCAAGTTAACCAGCTCATCCTGTTACTACAATAAATACATGGGGATAACAGCAGTACTATAATACACGAGGATAGAAGCGGTACTATAGAATAAGGGGATAGGAACAGTACTACAATACACAGGGACAGGAGGGGTAATATAATACATGGGAATGGGAAAAGTTCTATAATACATTGGAATAGGTGCAGAACTATAATACATGGGAAAAGGAGCAGTACTATAATACATGGGGAGAGGAGTGGAACTTTATTACAATGGGTTTGGTAGGGGTACTATAATACAAAGGGATAGGAGCCAATCAAGAGAGAAAAGATTGTGAAGGCAGGAGATATGTTGGGGATGTAATAGATATAGAGGGGGATGGGCAGATGGGTGATGGTGCAGATCAGGTATTCTAATTAAAAATAATGTAGAGGATGACGGGACAATTTTATTAGAATTATGTACAGTATGTAATGGGCACAGAGTAAGTGATTTGTGCTGTACTGCTAAGAATGAAAAGAATAAGGAGACCAAGGATGGCTATATAACACAGTGCAAGAGCTGAGTAATGGCCAATAAGGGCTCGGCATGTGATAAAACAGGTTGATAAATTACTGCTTGGGGCTGGTGATGATCCAGTAGTCATGGTCCACATGAGAACCAATGACAAAATAAGTTGCAGGTAGAGGATCCTTATGAATATATTTAAAGAATTAGGCTGCAAGTTGAAGGCAAGGACATTCAAGGCGGTATTCTCTGGTATATTGAATCTCATGTTCATCATAGGAAAGACAGTGGGAATTTAGGGAGTTAAATGCATGGCTTAAATGGGTATTCCCATTTGCAAAATCCTATCCCAATATGTAGTAGGTGTAATAATAATAATATTAGCAAATACCTCCAATTAGAAATGTAGTATAGTTTTTCTGATTTTCTATTTCTCTTTCCTTATGTGCAGGGCATTGCACTTAGGTGTCCATGGTTATGACCACTAGCAGCTGTCACTGTATATGTTGTCGTTACCATATATACCTAAGTTCCAGCAATGCCTGGACATGAGGAAAGAGACATAGCGAATCAGAAAAGATACACTACATTTCAAATTTTAGGTATTTGCTAATAATATTATTATTATAACACCTACTACATATTAGGATAGGATCTTGGCGATCGGAACACCCATTCAAGTCTTGTTGCAGAGCAGAAGGATTTGGGTTCCCAGAGCACCGGACTGACTTTCCACTGTAGTACAAATTGTATTTTGCAGATAAATTGCACTTTAATTTGAAGGATGTCTGCTATACTGGGGGAGAAAGTTCTAGCTGATTGGCTGATGTAGTCAATCCTAATGCTCCTAATATGTCATTTTATATACATTTTATTTTGATTAAATTTCAATATGGTCAAATCTAAGCTAAAAAATTAATATGAACAAGGTCTAGGGCCCAGACGGGCAGCATCTAAATGTTCCTAAGAAATGCAACTCAGTTTTTGCTGTGCTCCAATACATAATTTTTAGAGACTCATGACTGCTCCAGTACCAATCAATTGGCATAAAGTTTATGTGGTGCCCATTAGAGATGAGCGAACCTTTCAAGGTTCGGTTCAGCAAATGTCCCGTTGTTCGCCGAGCATGTTCGTCGGTCATACCCAAACCCCATTGAATTCAATGGGATGCAAAACAAAATGCATAGACAACACCTTCAGATGGGCCTAAAAGATGCCAAAACAGCTCAAATTAGGGGCAGACATCAGGTAAAAAGTGGCATCAATTGACCCAGAGTACAAATAGTATAATTGCGCAACATGGATGCATGGGACAGGGCTTGGACCAGCATTTCTAGCTGAAATATTAATCAGCAAGAGGTGGAACAGTGAAAGATGTAGGCCGGGTGCTCTGAGATGCCCGCCAAATTCAGGCAACACACATGAAGGAGACCGAACTTGGAGTCCAAACATTTCCAAAAATTAGGAGCAGACATCAGGAAAAGTGGCATCAATTGACCCACAGTAGAAATTTTAGAATGGCACAGCAGCAGTCAGGCATGGGTCATTTATGAGCCAAGGTCTAAGCCAGCATTTACAGCTTGATTTTAAGTTAAAATTAAGAGTTGGGTGAGTGATGTAAGCCTGCTTTGCTGGGAGACCTGATACCTCAAGCAACAGATCAAACTGTATTTTTGCTCAGCCACACTGAGGTGGCACAAATATGAGCTTGGTAGACCACTAATGTTAGAAAAATGTAAGAGTTGACTGATCAATTCACCTGCAGTAGAAATTTTACAATGGCACAGCAGCAGTTAGCCATGGCCCATGCATGAGGTATCAGGGTCTGGGCCATCATTTAGAGCTTTGACTTTAAGTTTAAATTAAGACGATGTGGGTGAGGAACCAGTGTATGCCTGCTGTGCAGGGAGCTGTAATACCTCATGCAACACCTCAAACTGCTTTTCATCTCAGCCACATTGAGGTGCCCCAAATATCAGCTTTGCAGACTACTATTGTTAGAAACATTTAAGAATAGTAACAAAAGTTGCTGACTGAAAGTAAGTGCAGGCCTGCCTGTTTGGGAACACTACTGCTGTAGGCAACACTATGTACTCAGGAGAAAGAAGATCAGAGTATGTTGGTTTAAAAAGCTAAATTTTTTTATTGATATGCAACATAGCCAAAAAAAATTATAAATTGTGGGCAACACACATTAAGGAGACCCAAGTTGAAGTCCAAACATTTCTGAAAAGGGCAGACACCACTGAAGTGGAATAAATTTCCCCAGAGTATAAATAGTAAAAGGGGCTCTCACACACATTCCACTACAGGCAATCCACCAGATGGAGACCCAACTTGGAGTCTCAATATTTCAAAAAACAGTTTGTAACATCAGCAGCCGTAGCAACAGCAGGCACAGAAGCCACAACAAAAGTGTCACAGACTGCAATAACGCAAGATCAATGCATCACTCTAAAAAGAACACCATCAAATAAATCTGCCTAGTCTGTGACTGTGGTTCAAAAGTAATTGAAGATTCAAAACTTGTTCATCTTGATGTAAGATAGGCAGTCTACACTTTCAGGGGACAGCCGGATGCACTTATCCGTCAGGACACCACCAGCATCACTGAAGACACATCCAGAGAGAATGCTGGCTGCCGGGCATGACAAAACCTCCAAGGCACGCAAGCTCAGGTCGCTATTCCAATTTTGAAGACCAAGATGCAAAAAGGTCCAAATTTCCCTTGGCATTGATACTGAGCTTGAGATACTCTTGCACCATCCTCTCCAGTTATTCACAATGTATCAGACTTGTAATCTGTTCTGCTGATGCATGGGTTGTGCTGAAAAAAATCTGTCAAACGACTCACAGAAATTACTTCTGCCACTTACACTGCTGCTAATGTTTTTGCATTGACGACTCAACGCTCCTGGAGTTGGAAATCTACAACTGAGATTCACATTGTGTGCCTCACTGCTGTCTTGGGGAAAACCACTCTTAAGATTGTCTACAAGCATGTTTCGATACTACAGAATGCCCGTGTCCCTTTTACAGGAGGGGAAGCATCTAGCAAAGTTTACTCTTGTACTGTGGAACTAAAGGAGTAGCAACCCAATCGTCAGCACTATTTCTAATCCTAATCCTAACAATATGAGCATGTTGTATGTGCAGCATGAAGGCACTCATGTTTTGGACGCTTCCATAAGGTCCAAGTCCATGGCGTGTTCGTGGAGGGATAACACAAGCTTGCTTTCTCCGTCCCCTCCCTCCAACCACGGACAACAGAGAGGGGATTATTATCATCTTCATCTCCTGACTGTTGAGCGCCCATCACATCTGCCTCCTTGTCCTCCTCCATTTGTTCCTCAAATCTTGCGCCTTCAGTAACAGTTTGTCTGGTACCATGAGACCCCCTAGATCACTGTATTCCACCCTCCTATGGCACACACCTGTGCAACAACAGTCCGGAACTTAGAGATATTTGTTGTGAATGGGTTTGAGATGAGTTCTGAGCAGAGGCTCCCTCTGGTGGTTACTAGCGGTGCGGGTCTGTTTAGTTGAAACTAAACAGACCCGCACCGCTAGTAACCACCAGAGGGAGCCTCTGCTCAGAACTCATCTCAAACCCATTCACAACAGATATTGCTATCCCTTCTGCATCCTCCTCAGCTTCCACCTCTTCCTCTGGAACCACCGCCTCCCCCCGCAGACTATTTAAAGTGCGCTCCAGCATGTATATGACCAGAGTAGTGATGCTCATGATGGCATCATCAGCGCTAACCATCTTAGTAGACATTTTGAAACTGTGCAAAAGTGTGCAGAGGTCCTTCATGTGTGCCCACTCTTGCAAGCGTCATTTGCACCACATCCATACTACATTTACCCAGGTTATGCAAAATGGTATACTGCACTAGGGCTCGTTGCTGCTGCTACAGTTGCTGCAACATGTGCAGAGTGGAATTCCACCGTGTCGGCACATCGCATATCAAATGGTTAACTGGAAAACCGAGAAACCTCTGTAGAGATACAAGTCGATGACCTGTGGGGTGCTAACGGCAGAAGAGAGCACACAGCGACCATGCTTTGTGCAGCAGCGCATCCAGGCCAGGATAGTGGTGGAGAAATTCCTATGCCAACATGTTGAAGACATTAGCCATGTAAGGAATGTGTGTGAGGTTGTTACCGGTGTAGGGCCCCTACCAAGTTCGCACCATAATGGCACAGAGCCTTCCATGGCTCCAGGTTCAGTTTAGACAGCCATTGCTCAAACTCTGCCTGGACAGCTGTCCACATCTCTTGAGCTGTGTGACTGTGATCTCCAAGTCATATTAATTTAAAGCCAGCCTGATTGCAATGAGCCCTGACTGCACAGTGCTAAGGTGGGAGGATTCTCTCTGCACTGTTGGAATGCGTGTCTCATTAAGTGAGAGGTTGAGGGTGCAGGTGGAGTCTCTAGAGAAGGTGAATGAGGCAGAAACAGAGGCAGAAGTGCGTTATATTCAGAGGTTTGCCCCACAAGCATTGGGGATAACAAGACTTCTGGAGCAACTCTTTGTCCACATGCCCTCAAAGCCACCAGTCACCCAGTGCCCAGCCAGCAAGATGTAATGCCCCTGGCCATGTTTGCTCGCCTAGGTCTCAGTTGTGAAATGCACCCTGACAAACATAGATTTTTTTCAAGGAATGGTTGATGTTGTCTGTGACATGCTGGTGTAATGCAGGCACAGGTTTCTTAGAGAAGTAATGGCTCCTGGGAAACTGGTACTTGGGAACTGCGACAGCCAACAGCTTTCAGAAACGATCTGTATCCACCAGGCAGAAAGGCAACATTACCATGGCCAAAAGATTTGAGATGATGGAGTTCAAGCTCTTAGCTTTTGCATGTGAATGAGGTAGCACTGTTTAATGTGACCACAACTGCACAAACAAGGGCTGACTGCTGTGCTGAGAGAGGGTGGAGTAGGTTAAACATGACAAACTGTAGGAATTTGAGTGAGATGCAGGCAAAGATTCTATGGTGGATTGAGAAAGATGTGTTGTGCTCGGTGAAACAAAAACAGCAGGCATCTCCACTTTCATAACAGCTGATGGGCTCTTACTCACTCCGACTGTATATGATAAACAAATGGAGGTTCTGCGGCTGGAAACCTGTGTGAGAACACTTGCCACAGTGATGGAGGAGGAAGAAGCTGCAGATGCTGTTGATGGGATGGCCGGTGGTTGGCGAGGGACGCTAGTCTTAATGCATGTTTATCGCGCATGTGGCGGATCATGCATGCAGTAGTCAAATTATTGCAATTTTTTGCCTCTAAGAGAAATTTTTTGCATAGTTGGCAGATAACGTGAATTGGATCATCCTTTGAGGTCTCAATAAAGACCCAGTATAGTCAACCTTGCTGCTCCTACGAACTCTCAGACACACGGCTGCTGCTGGCCACAGCCACAGTTATGGCTGAGGATGCAGTGCTTGTGGTGGTTGCATCACTCCGTGTCTGTGTGGAAATCTGCAACGTGACCTCCTCATCTTCCTCCTCCTCCACCTCCTCTGCTGAGCTACTCCGCTGCTTGCCTTTGGATTCACACCAAGTGGGATCTATAACCTTATCGTCATACTCTCTGATCTCCCACTTCTCGCATTGAGAGTCACCCTCCTCCTCTTCCTGGCCTGGCAGCACACTACAGTCCACGTGTGCCTCTTGTATCTGAGTCTCATCAGGATCACCTCCACCCCTGGTGATGAGGGTCTGGATTCTGCTCAGACTCTACTTCATTCGGCCCCAGATCCAACAGGAAAAATTGTTGGATATTGGTGCAGATGCTTTCCTCTTCTTGATTCTGTGAGTCTTTGGAGCAGATCTCTGATGCCCATGGAATAGAATGTGTGAACAGATCTGCAGACTTGCCCGTTTGTGGTTTACTACAGTCTGTTCAGCAGTTTGGAGAGTTTTGACATGGGGGAAACAAGGGTAATTGTGGTGCCACCTCTGAGCATTGTACTGTGTGTGCTGTTAAGGTGGAGGAAGAGGAAGAGAGGCCACTTGATGTAGTGCTTGCCATCCACTGGAGCACATGCTCTTCTGGCCATCATTTACAAGGCGTAATGCTGTGTGGCTGCCAAAGAAAGGGAGTTCAGTAGACCGTCCCATAACAGATGTCAGTTGTCTTTGGGTAGGACAAGATGGTGTTTGTTCAATAGAGCTTTCAGTAACATTACAATTACAACCTAATCCATATGCACGTTGACCACCAAGCTTATTCCCCCTTCCACCCTGACCTTGCTTTTTCCCACTTATGATGGATGTACCCTTCCTCCTTTTTAACCAGCTGTTTCACAACCTGAACCCTAGACCTGTCAGTCACCTGTCACTAAATTAGCAATTAGTATTTATTTGCTGAGATAGTGTGTCTAAATTCAAATTAAAAAATGTGGCCTCCTGCCTGCTCTACAGTATTAGCTCAAACAAGTGAGATGCTGGAGGGTCAGTTTTACACAGGATACTATCTAGCTGAAGTAGCTGTCAATAAACCACCTATCTAACTATCTGACAACTTGTAGCAATAGCAGGAGCAGTCTCCCACTGACACTGCTACACTTTCAAAATGCCGCCAACAAAACAACATTTCCACTTTTTATATAGAAAAGACATGTGACTTTGAAAGCCAATGACAGAGGCCCTTGTGTCTGTACATTGTGTATGATTTCTGCTCCCTGATTCGCTAGCGGAATCTCCACACATTAAGTTACAAAAAAAAGAGAAAGAATAACAGTCTGCCGCTCCTCTGACCTCTCCCCACCCACTCCCCGCATAAAACATGTCCCCCACTCATCGAACAACACCACTATCCTAGCCAAAGTCCTAACAAAAGCATTAGTGGAAATACCATCATTTATCGAAACTTGTCTGAATTTTACCAACTTTGTGGGAAAATGCTTGGGAATTCAAAGACGAATCCGAATGAGCTACGTTCATGCTGAATTTGAGATTGGCAAATGTTTTCCGAACAAGTTCACTCATCTCTAGTGCCCATTTATAAAGGGACCTTATAGAGGAGTATGTGAAAGAATATAACATTATAAATGATTGTCAGTACAGTTTTACCAAGAACAGAAGTTGTCAAACCAACCTGATTACTTTTTATGAAGAAGTGAGTAGAAACCTGGACATGGAGTAGATGTGACTGTAGTGTTTTCGAACTTTGGAACGGCATTTGACACTGTCACACATAGAAACCTAATAGGTAAAATATGGTCTATATAATTGGAAATTAAGGTTTATAATAGGATCGAAAACTGACTATAAGTGGTGGTAAATGACTGATACTCAGAGTGGTGAACACATACAGTTTACCTCAAAGTTCGGTGCTGGGCCCATTATTATGTAATTAATTAATGATATAGCCAATGGGATTAACTGTGTTATTACTATTTTTGGATACTGTGTAGTATAATGATGCAATCCATGGAAGATATTCATAAGTTACAGGCTAACTTGGATAAACTGTTTTTTTTTTCAATGTGGAGGAATGTAAAGTCACGGACATATAGACACTATTAATATACTAGCATTACATGTTCCAGTAGGAGTAAAACTAGGAAAGTAACTTTAAAGGTACTGCCACACTACTCGATCCCGCTAATGATCTCGTTAGCGTCGCATACTAATGAGATCGCTAGCGGGATCGTTTACAATATCGCTAGTGTCGGCCACATTTAGCGATGTCGTTAAGGACGCTATCGCGGTTAGCGATCTCCTTAACGACTTTAGCGGTACAAAAGTACCGCTAAATCGCTAAAAAAGGTGCCACACTCAGCGATATATACTTACCCAGCGGGACGCCGACGATCAGAATAGGGTCCGGAACGATCAGGACGACGGACGAGATCACAGCAGGGGCCACGTCGTTGCTGCATGCCGCACACAACAACATCGCTAACGGGATCGCTAAATAGTGACGTTTTTTAGCGATCCCGTTAGCGATGTTGTTTAGTGTGGCATACCCTTTAGAGAAGGATCTACGTGTACTTATAAGCCACAGAGTAAATAACACCATGAGATGTTAATTAGTGTATAATAAAGTCAGGAGGATGGTGTCATATATTGAAGGAAGTATTAGTACTACATCAATGTTAACACTTTACAAAGCGTTAGTGCTGCAAGTTAGCAGATCAGGCAAAATTGAAATTAATTTGTAGAGAAGCATTCAGCTGTGAGCTTTGCTTGGCTGGTTATCAACAATACAGGGAACCCACACTGTTTTTTATTTATTTATTTATTTACAGCCTAGGCACCGGCTGATGAATACTCCCATCAGATGCCACCTGCTCTCGCTGTTATTAAGAGCAGCAGGCGTCATCTGATGGGAACAGCAGTCCCATCCACCAACACCAATGACCGGAGGTAAACTTAATACTTCCAATCATGCCTGCAGGCTCACGCAGTCATGTGACAGTGTAGGAACTGCAGCTGTCTGACCAGTGGTGATGATTTTACCGCCGATAAGAAGCGGTGTTTGCCGCGATGTCATGCACATGACAGCGTGACAAACACCCGGTGTTCAGGCGCCTGAACCCGAACAGTAACATGGACTTCCTAGTGAAATCCGTGTTCAGTGTCCCAGCCAGAACAGTAGATGTTCAGTACGGACGCCGAACTTTACTGTTCGGGTTCGCCCATCTTCTATTCATTTGTTCACCCAGATTTTAAGGGTGAAATTTGGCTCACAGAGAAGTTATTTTCTGTGAATTAAATGTCCCTTATGCTCTAGGGTCTTTCTAGATCACAGAGCTTAATAAATGTAAGATCTAAAATAAAAGATAACATACATGCACTCAGCTTCAGCCTACCTCTCTTGCCTCTCCTCCTACTCCTTCCCTGCCCTCTGGTCCTCCACGCATTTGTTGTGTCGCATCTCCGTCCTGTTGTTTACTCTAGGCCATGGCTTTTGGAATGTTGTGACCTGGTGTTCACTCTGGGCTGGAACTTCTGGCCTCAAGTAAGCCTTGAAGCATGATCAATGAACTCCAAGGCCTACTAGCAATTGGAAGTCCCGGCCTACAGTGAACAACTGGACAGATATGAGGCATGGAGGATTAGACAGTGTACGGGAAGGCCGGTGAAGTGACTAAGTTTTTTGTCTTTTTAACCTTTTGCGGGACCACTACTGTTCAGCAAAATGGCTGCAGCAGCTGTCTGACTTTTTTTCTGAATTTGCACAAAGCAAATTACTAAAAAATCTGTACTCTCCAAAATGTGGATTTTTGTAAAATTTGTGTGGAGTTCAACTACACTCAAATCAATTTGCCCATCTATATTAAGTGCATCCTCATCTTGAATATGAGGTTCAATTCTGGGCCCCAGTTCGTAGAAAGAATGTCCTGAGGCTTAAAAAGGTACAAAGAAGAGCCTCAAAATTCATATGGGGCACCATGTAGGATCTTAGTTATGACAAAAGACAAATAATTACATTTATTTAGTCTTGAGAGAAGACGTCTAAAGGAGGGGGACTTAATTAAACTTGTACCTGTAAATAATTGCCCTAAACAAAGTATGGTCAAAAGCTTTTTCATATAAAATTCCCTCAAAAGACAAAGGGCCGCTTCGCTCACCTGGAGAAAAAATAGTTCAATCTCCAGAAGAGACAAGGATTTTTTACCAAGAGAACTATTTATCTGTGGAATAGTCTGCCTCAAGAGCTGGTCCCAGCTTGAATCATTGATGGTTTCAAAGCAGAAATGCTTTCTCAGTGGAAAATAACATAAATTTATATACATATGTAAAGTTATTTTCTGAATGTTTAGTCCAGTGGATTGACAAATGGGATCAGGAGGGAAAGATTAGTTATTCTAGGGCGAACCAGACCAATCATTGTGGTTGTACATATAACCTTTCCTTTTGCCCCTTCGCATCCCTCAGTTGAACTTGATGGACATTTGCCTCTTTTCAACAGCATTAACAATATAAAAATGAGAGTGGAGTGGGTGGACAGAGAGGAGTACATAAGCATAGGCAGTGTGTTGGTACCAATGGCTGAGGCTGATGTGTTTGGTTAAAAAAAGTACTTGTCCAGGAAGAGTAGCATGTAGACCACCAACATGAAGACACAGAACCATAAAAACTGAAAAGTGAAGTAAGGGAATGTAAGAAAAAAAAACATTATAGGAGGGTTTTTCATTACAATCCAACACAGTGAAGCCTGTAAATGAAAATTGAGTTTGTAGGTTCGAAAAAACCCTTCAGCACAGAGGATTAATGAGGCTGTATGTTGATGGCACTCTTCAAATAAAGTATCCATCAGTAGCTGGTATATTGCTGAAGCTGATACATTGTGGTGGATGCAGAGAGCAGGTGAAGAAAGTGAAGATCAAAATCAGGAAGGAGGTCAGAATTGTGGAAAAGTACTAGATTTGATTTCAGACATAGAAGAGAGAACTGAAGTCAATATCAGAAAATTTGTATCAGATGTAAGGTGGGAGGGTAAGGTGGGAGTAAAGATTAAGATGAGACAAATTTAATAAATTAAATAAAAAGATACAAAAGTAATACTGCAAGCAATTGGGGGTCACAAATCTAATGTTCAGGCAAGGTATTACGGGGCAGTTTTGCAAGTGTCAGGAAGCACAGGAGAACTGCAGTAATTCTGAGGCGTGAATGTCAGGAGGAAGCCACGGGAGAGCAGGCTGTTGGCATTTGACTGTAGAGCAGTGCCTGACACATCGATTAACTAGTTCACATTTTTTAACCCACTTTTGTACACTTTTTAATCTCACTATTTTGTTTCAGAAATTTTTCAAAAAATCAATAAAACGGAAAGAAGCTAGATGAGTTTTATAGTTTTTCACTCAGGCTTAACACCTGTTCTGGATATTGGAGTATTTGCTGTTAACTTAAGATATAAATAAATTAATGTCTATTTAAATGAATCATCTATGAGGCAAGAAAAAAAACTTTGCCTAGATCACACCTTTTCCTGACTACACGGTAAGCTTTTACCATCTCCATTTTGATATAGGAAAGATGTGTATCTTCATACCGTGTTA
>VIAB01002691.1:141577-152146 GCA_009801035.1 Oophaga pumilio | reverse complement strand
TTCTATGCAGCTGCACGCTCTGGTCCTAGCGCCGGCTGCAGTGGTGGGTGTTGATGCAAGAGACTCATGCGAGTTTCTAGCATCACACAAGCAAGTGTGACACCAGCCTAAGTATGAGACTAAAACATCCCCTGGTGGCCAGTGTGAAGATTGCAAGATTACGAAAACAGTTTTTTACTATAGATCTTTAATATAAAAAAAAAATTGCCAAAATGTTGAAAACAATATATAACGCAAAGACCTCACTTAAAAATAGGTCAATTTCTGCTGGCATAATCCCATTAACGTTTTGAAGTGTTAAACAGTTAATTATGCAGTATATATATATGGGTCTTCAGCAGAATCTATAGTGAGTAATCAGATTGTTAGTTAGGGTGATCAAAGCTACATTTTCTATTTTGGTATTATATCTGTACAGACGGCAAAGTGTAGCTATGGTTTATAAAGTGCCCAGAAGCAAGCGACATCAGTCAGTGGCAGCCAAAGTTAATAAACTAAACAGAGGGTAAGACTCACGTGAGTAAAGTACAGTCTTGCCTCTATATAAGTCCATGGTAAGACATCCTCAGGAATACATGGTGCAATTCTGGTCACCGACTTTTAGAAAGGACATATAAAAGCATTTAGGTTTAGGCATTCAATTGTTTCTAATGTATTCAGCTGTTTTAGAACTCATGTATAACTTTTAATATCAGTATATTATAGGAATAGTCACGCAATTTCAGAATTCCTTAATTTTTTTTTATATTAAAGAGTAATGGTCTCCTCATGCTTTTCTAATTGTCTATAGTACTATACATTCTTTTGTTTTTAGAGTCTGGATTACCAGGTAGAAATGTGACATAAACTATTGGCAGGCAATGAGATTCTAGGTTAATATAATTATACTCAATTAAAAAACTTCAAAAATACACTCTACATTTCTCCTGGTGCAGATTGACATATATCTCTTTTATCAACGGGATTGCAGGAACATGATTCTCCTTTAAACTAATCACAAACACCTCTGACACTTCTTAAAATAGACCTGATACTGGCTCAAAAAATTAAATTGTTAAGATCCACTTGTTCTCCTGCTATTTTCCATTTTGCACAGCATCATTTCAGAGCAGAGAAATTTACATTTTTTTGGAGCGTGCTTTGAGAAATCTATGCTTTCCAGACCAACAATACATTTCTTCAAAGTGTTCTCTGGGGGCGTGGGTTTCATCACAACCTCCAAATCACTGTCAATCGCAGCTTAGCAGCGTGTGTGTCTGCTAGAGACTGCTACATAAGCTGCTGAGATGTGATTGGTAGCGCCTGGGAGGTAGATGTGAAATCTCATGCCCCCAGAGAAGGCTCTGAAAAAATAACTAGTTGAATTGCAAGCAGAGATTTCACATAGTGCATGCAGAAGAAATAAATGTGAATATCTCTGCAACGGAGTGACACAGAGCAAAGCAGAAAAGATTAGCAGAATCAGGGGAATTTGACAAAATAGTTCCTTAATATTTTTTAGTGACAGGTCCTCTTCAACTCTAGTGCTGGACAGAGAATGATTGGAAAGCCATGCAAGTGCAACCATATATTCTGTGGCACACTATGGGGCTCATTCTAGACAGGTGCGGGTTCTAGTAGTGCAACCCATATATATCATACATTTATGACATATACTGTGGACATGACATAAAACTACGAGATGGGATGATCCCTTTGTTTGTATGTGTCTTATAGTGTGCATTTGATTTTTAACGAAAAAAAGCATAAAACTCGAAGACGTATATTACTAATTAACATTTACCAACACTCAAAATGATTATTTTACTAGTTTTCATCCATACAGTGTTTCCAAATTTTACAAAAAATATAAAGTTTGCGAAAGTAGGACACTTCCTATATTAAGTTTTTAATTAAACAAATTGAAAACGCCCTGAAGTCTGAAGCAAACTATTATTTTGGCATGCACAAAAGCAGCAGGTAGTCTTTCTAACTCATTATAAGGGGATATAACTTTTTTTTGCAGATTTGCATTGCATAACTAACTATATGGAGCTGTGGGGCTCGAGGGTCAAGCAATGACATATTAGAATATTTAACAGTATATGCATCTCACATGGTACAAGAGATGATTGAATCTGGGTGTCATCAGCGTGACATGCATCGGCGCCTGAGAAAAAGCAGTACAGTTCGCAGTGTTCCCAGGCGCCGACTGCTGAAGACAGTTCTGATCATTGCCGCCTGGTTTGCCTGTGATCAGTGCGACCAGGCGAAAATGATAGGAGCTGTATTCACCACCCACTGTGTACATCTTGTGTAAAATAAAGAATTCATTTAAAAAATTTTGTGGATTGCCACATATTTTTGATAACCAGCAGAGGGACAGCCAATGGCTGGGGGCTGATATTACTAATCTGGGAAAGGGGACAATGTCCCAAAAGGTTCCCAGGCTATTAATAACAGCTCAAGACTATTTGCTTAGCCTTTACTGGTTAGTTTATGGGAGACCCCAGAAAAAAAAGTTACTTAGAGTTGCCCTATAAATTCAAACCAGCAAAAGCTAAACAGAAAGCTGTGGGTTGATATTCATAGCCAGGGGGGCCAGGGATATTGCCTCCCTCCCAGGCTACCAACATCAACTATTAGCTTCCCAAGAAATGGCGCATCCTTTATTTGAAATAAACACTCCCTCCCCTCTTTTACCCAACCCTATTACCCCATTTACCACCACCACCACAGGGCAAGTGAGAAGAGCGAGGCTATGTGACAGATTTGGCGCATTTTATGGAGGGTGGGCAATATCCCTGGCCCCTGCCCATGCTATTAATAAGAACAACAACTGTGTGTTTAGCTTTTTGCTACTTTGAATTTATAGGTGTACCCTAAGACATTTTTTTTCTAAGCAAAGAGCTGTGAACTGTTATTATACTGGGAACCTTTTGAAATATGATCCCCTTTCCCAGATTATTAACATCAGCCCCCAGCCATTTGTTAATTGAGAAAATTACGCAGGAGCCCTTTCTATTTTTTAAATTTAATTCTTAATTTTACACACGATGTACACAGCGAGTGCTGAATACAACTCCCATCATTGTCGCCTGGTTGCGCTAATCTCAGGGAGACCAAGCGAAAATGATGAGAGCTGTCTTCAGCACCCGGCGCCTGGGAACAGTAACTGTACTGCTTTTCCCAAGCGCCAGTATGTGTCACACAGGCACACGTACGCAACACAGATGTGACACACGGGCAGCAAATGGATAAATGGATGCCACATGGATGTCACATACGTACATGTGGATTGCACATGGACATGGCCCATGGATCTCACCAGTACTGGTTTTCCTGTACAGAAATCACCAGGACATGTGAAGGGGGCCTAACACAGTGTACTGACAGACTTTTCAATCAATTTAGTAATTTGTGGTCAGACAGATTGTTCTTTTCAGAAAATTATAATGCAAAGGACTTGGCACTCATTTAGCAGAAATAGAATGAGATTTATTTTTATGCAATCCAAACATAGGAAGAGGCGCTTTCTCCATAGCATTACACAGCCATTAACAGTACTACTTTCATGTTTATGTTAGACACCAGTGCAGTCTGTGTATCTGTGGAAGGTTAAAACTTTCAACAGAAATGTCATACATAAATTTGGACTTCGTAAAAATAAATTTCGTTCTATATCTGCTAGACAAGTGCCAACCTCTTTGCCTTATACTGAAAGGGGCAAGTCTTTACTTGTGCACCATCTAATGAGGAGTGCATGTTCTTTACATATGGACTTTTTTCAGGACACTGGCTCAAACTGATGATGTCGCTGTCACAGGTAACATCACCCTCCTGTGACTGAAAAATGTGATGCACCATCTATTCCATAATGCCCTCAGCTTCCTCCGTAATATTATGTCTGCCAGAGACAAATAAGACCAATTGTGGCCATTTGGTAGTACTATTGCCTGGACATATGGTGCCAGTTCTTCTAGTCCCACATTCTTAGCTTTGGCATGTTTTTTTTTTTTGTTTACACCACCCCATCCAATAGCACTGCCACTTTCTCTTACTATTCATTTTGTAGGCCGTTATAATTAAAGGGATTAAAGGGAACCTATCAGCAAGTTTTTGATACATAATCTGAAGACAGCATGCTTTAGGGGTTAAAACACGGATTTCAGCAATGCCTCTCTTAAGCCCCCGTCTCACATAGCGATACACCAGCGATCCCGACAACGATCAGGATCGCTGGTGTGTCGCTACATGATCGCTGCTGAGCTGCCAAACTGGCAGCTCAGACAGCGATCAGCACAGCGACACTGCGGGTAACGTCGCCTAGTTACCCGCAGTGTACGTTCATCAGGGCGCTGGTATCCAAGGTACATATGGGGTTTCCAGGCACAGCCCCGAGCCTGGAAACCCGCTGTGTACCTTGGTTACCAGCGGATCGCTGGTCTCCTGCCTGTCACACGCAGCGATGCGTGCTGGCCAGCGGGAGACCAGCGATCAAAAAAATGTCCAGGACATTCAGCGACGATCAGCGATACCCAGCAGGGAGGCTGATCGTCGCTGAATGTCACACACAGCGATATCGCTGGGGAGATCGCTGTTGCGTCACAAAACTAGTGATTCAGCAGGGGAGATCGCTGTGTGAGACGGGGGCTTTATCGAGCTCCATGGTTTTGCGTTGATTGTTTTAACACCAGGAGCTTCTGATTGCTTGGACACAACAATGCAGGAGACTCTTCCCCCTTCTGTGATAAGAAGCTCGCTGTCTATATCTATGTACATAAAGACTCTCCTTAAGGACCCGTCTCACATAGCGATATCGCTAGCGAGATCGGTGCTGAGTCACTAGTTTTGTGACGCAGCACCGAGCTCACCAGCGATATCGCTGTGTGTGACATTCAGCGACGATCAGCCCCCCTGCCGGGTATCGCTGATCGTCGCTGAAATGTCTGGACATTTTTTTGCTCGCTGGTCTCCCGCTGACCGGCACGCATCGCTGCGTGTGACAGGCGGGAGACCAGCGATCCGCTGGTAACCAAGGTACACAGCGGGTTTCCAGGCGCGGGGCTGTGCCTAGAAACTCGCTGTGTACCTTGGATACCAGCGCCCTGATGCAGGGGAGCTGGTAACCAAGGTACACAGCGGGTTTCCAGGCACCGCGCAGCGCCTGGAAACCCGATGTGTACCTTGGTTACTAGCTCCCTGCATCAGGGCGCTGGTATCCAAGGTACACTGCGGGTAACTAAGCAATGTTACCCGCAGTGTCCTTGTGCTGATCGCTGCCTGAGCTGCCTGTTTGGCAGCTCAGCAGCGATAATATAGCGATACACCAGCTATCCTGATCATTGTCGGGATCGCTGGTGTATCGCTATGTGAGACCCAGGCTTTACACAAAATCTATAGTGGAAGGTGCCACCCATAGATAAGAAGTGAGAGGAAAAGTTACAGTATAAAAAATTAATTTTATTGAAATACAATTTTAAAATTTAAAGAAAAAACATATAAAAGAGTGAGGGAGACTCCAAAAGGAGATGGGGGAGCAAGGTGCCAGCGTGATGCCCCAAAGAAAATATACACAATTTACAAGTGACAGCGGAGCAAAATTGTATATATGGAACAATGAGCAAACTTCCAAGGTTATTAAAGTGCAATTAATGCCAATATACAACCACAACATACAACTCTCCTATATCACAGAAAGCAAAAACTCCCCACATACAAGTCTGCAGGAGAAAGGTGTCACAGTGGTAGGTTATGTGTATCCAATAAATAATTTTACTGAAGCAATCAGCTTTAAATGCAATCATAGGTGTACATCTCCCTCACTCTTTTATATGATTTTCTTTCAATTTTAAAATTGTCTTTCAATAAAATGAATTTTTTATGCGGTAACTTTTCCTCTCACTATCTGCCATCTATGGGTGGCACCTTCCACTATAGATTTTGTGTAAAGATAGTTGATTGAAGTGTCCCCCGCCTAAATGATATAGGACTATGGGAATAATAACTATGTACATAAAGAGCCTGGATGGGCTAACTTTCTTAACTCTACTTCATTCTAAATCTAAAAACTCTGATTGTGTCAGAATGGCTGCACCCAGTAAACTAAATGATACATTGTTGGATTCAGGGTCTTTTTCCCTACATCATGCTGCTCTAGGATGACGCAGCAGAAACCTGATGACAGATTCCCTTTAACTTTTGACAATCTTTTCAATGCCAATTTGAACCATTGTCAAAAAGGATGTAACAAGGAATGTATAGAAAACATAATGCAGCAGTAGGCAACAGTATAGGTGTACTGTTAAATTGTAATAGTAAAACAGTTGTGTAAAAAGTAGACATACACAGAACTGGTCCAATATTTATGGCCATAACTGTCTTACACTCTCCCATAATGACTATTCTGTTTCACGTCACTTGTCTTATCTATTGCATTATTTCTGTGCTGTGTTGTGTATAAATATGTGATTCTTCAGATTTTGTATTAGTCTTTGTCTGATGAAGAGACCTGAGTAGTCTGGAAAACTTGCAATTTGTTACCATCTTTTCAGTTAGCCATTAAAAGGTATCAACCACTGAGGACTCTCAATTCTGAATATTTTTCTATCTACTGGCTATCACAGTACAAAGATACACATCTTTCCAGTTAAATGTCTACATTTTATTACATTTTTTATTTTAACATCTTAAAAAAAAAAATTAAACGCACTTCCCAAATATGACGCGATCACAAATGCTAGGTACTGTCCAAAATGTCAGCATCTGCAAGAGTGCGTCGTATTGGTGGATTGTACAGATTAGAAATGTATCTAGTAAAATATGTGCAAAATAAATAGCACATCTATTTTGCTAGTTAAATTTCACATATGTATAATCCACCAGTGCAGAAAATTCCCAAAATCCAATTATGTCGGCAACTGTGTAACTCAATGTTTTCCAAACTCCATTCCTTACAGACCCTCCCAGATAATGTTTCCAGGATTTACATAGTGTTGCACAGATGAGAGATTCCCTGATGACTTGATGATACTTGCACCACCTGTGCAATACTAAGGGAATGCTGAAAATATAACTTGTGAGGGGCCATGAGGATTGGAGTTTGGGAAACACTTGTCTAACTCAAACACACATTCTGAGTTAGACAATTGCTGTCAAATAATTTAATTTTGGGGAATTCTCTTTTTTTCCGGCCTTCACAAAAAATATTGCACAAGAAATGCAAAAATGCAAAAATATAGTACAGTCACTTGTGACCAACAAGCTCTCCGACTGACACTGATTTCAGTTTTTTTCCTGCAAAAAATAATGTGCTGTCTTACTTCTGCTTTCTAGTGCATTGTGAATGAAGAAAAAATGTGTAATTGCAACTCAAATGCTGTAAGACAAATGCCAGCTACACCATATAATTGATCAATCACAATGAGTCTGGCACAGCTGCTAGTACATCTACTATCTCTCTGTCTCCCTATCAATTGAATCTTTATATTTGTTGCAGATTACTATTCTCACTGCTGCAGTTGTACAACAGACACTGAATGTAGTATTTGTACACTGTTTTTACGGCTTTCTCTTTCTACCTCTTTCTCTGAGCTGTGAGCACTGATGTTCTTTCACTATTCTAAAATCACCCTAAAATGTCTGCTACATTCCCTGCTTAGAATTTTATACAGGCTATGATCCTGTTTGGCTGTGCTGTACTATGTAACGTGAAAGATACCAGTCATTAGGGGGATGTCTGCATAGTCGTGATCATGTTAGCTTTATGTGGCTGATGCAATCCTCTGCAATGTGAAAAAAAATGACTGCCATTTTTCTATGCAATTTGCGCAAATCAAATCAAATAATCAAATACACCAGGAACTTAACATTTTATAAAATTTGACTCAAATTTAAATTGCATTGAATAGATTCGCACATCTCTATATGGCAGCCATCATCACTAGTGAATGAGGGCAGGAGGAGGCGAGGAGCTGTTTTTTTCTACTATCTGGTGTGTTAGTACACCTGTCCTATTCCTTATAATATGCTGGCCTGAAACAGGATAGTATACCGACAGATTTACTTGCAAAACATAGCCATGTAAATCAGCTGTCTCCTTAGCACACCTCTTTCCATCTGTCCCATTAGAACAAAGGACATCACAAAGGGGGATCCTTTGCAAAACCACCCTTATACTACCCAGTAGGGCTAGGAGTAGCCATTTAATATACTACAGTTCTCCGACAGAGGACGCTACAGTAAAATATGTATCTGACTTCAAGTTCCAGAAAAGCCAGACGTGTTGAGACATCCCTCATAACTCAGGTTTTATACGTTTTGAAAGTATACCATCACTACAACAATATATTGTTTTCTCTACATGCCATTTTAAGCTTTTAGGTGTAGGTTTAGCAAGAAATAACATTAAAAAAAATATTTTAGGGCCAGCGTCTAACCTTGAAACACTGGCTTCTTTTTCTAGTAGCTAGCTGATTTCAAAAGTGCAGTACAAATAACTAATTGTTATAATAAGAATTTATTTTGCTTAGGAAAACATGGCAGGCATGTATGCTAGGTTTTATGTGTGTTATGGGTTTGGGTTCCATCCAATTGCAATGCACCAACAAAGGGTAATTTGTTCTGAGTAGTCTTGGTAAAAACTGTCAGACTTAAAATATGATAAATGGTGTAGTCTATTATTCTGCGGTTGAGATACTTTTATCCAAAATGAGAGCCAACAATGCCATTGCTCACAGCATGTATAAAAAGGACAGTTGATTTAAAACTTTTTGCCCAGATGTAGAGTGCAAATAACACAGGAAGTATGAAAGAAATCTCTAGCAATGCACATCATCAGGGCTATATTCACAGATAATTTTGCCTTAAGCATTAATTACTGTACACGCCCCAAAAGACTATCCCGCTGCAGTCTTTTCACCGCTCCCATGCGCATTCATTCCATTTTGCAGGGAAACACCTGTGACATTGTCCATGTGGTCTTAAAAGTGAAAAAACTGTTTCCCTACTAAATGAAATGATTATACAGAGGAAAAGTGAAAAGCGGCAGTGGGCTTTTACAGCGCTGCCGCTGCATGTGATCGCAACCTTTAAAGCACTATTATATTTGACAATTAGAATAATTTGTCTATTTCTGACCAATTTTTTTGGGGGGCTGAATAAGCAATTGTAATAATAATTGACCAATTTAAGACAAGGTTTAACTGTAGAAGTCGATGCACAGCTGAGGTTTGGCTACTTTCTGATAACGTTTCTCCTTGTGGAGAATGACATGCCAAGCCTGGCATGCCAATGTGAGAGGATTTTTAAGACTTCCAATGCTACTCTTGGAAATTAGATATGCAAATTGTATCTTCAGAGAGGAAGAGGACTAGAACTCTACTGCTATCTATTGGAAGTAAAATTCTAAAAGTCATTATGGACCCTTTATTGAGCCTTGGCATATGACTTAGGATAAAAGCCAAACCAGCATCTCAATTTGTAGACACTGTGTTCTGGGGTGCTGCCCCTCATCAGTGCAAATTGTGAGATCTGGCTTGGCTGAGTGAGAGGCGCCTGACCGGGATCAAATAGGTAATTTTTCTCCTTGTGGATAGTGACATGCCAACAAGGTGGTGAGAAAAAAAATTTACTGGCAGAAAATGTTCTCACAGGTGGCACCACAATCTGCTGCCCTAGGCATTGAGCCTCCATTTTATGCATGTTATTACACGTGGAAGAAATACTGAGATAGATTGCTCTGCTTTATAATGTTGCAAGACTCCTCAGCTAGACCAGATTATCACTCATCAAGGTATAATATAACGTACAATTTCCACTGGGGATACATAATGTAATGGATTTGGCTATTGATGAAGCCCATGGATTCACACATTGATAGCATAGTATCCAAAAAATGTTATTGCTAATAGGTATCAGGCTCCCTCTTTACCATAAGGGCACATTCATATATTGGCACACAGAAGTATATGGACTGAATAAAAACGTCTAAACGTCTATGTGTCTATATATAAGATATATAGAGATTCAAAAGGCCCCTTACAGACTTATGGCTGCTGTATTATTGCTCCAAACATTAAATATAAAATTATTTAACCCATATAGTAACTGCTATAAAAAATAGAATATAAAACAATCAAAAACTTGTATGTACCCTGAAATGATATACCATATATACTTGAGTATAAGTAGTTTTTCAGCACATTTTTTGTGCTGAAAAAGCCCTCTTCGGCTTATACTCGAGTGAGGGTCCCAGAAGATGGAGAGGGAGCGGCAGCGGGTCACAGGAGGCAAGAGCCAGCTGCTGCGGCTAAAGCCTGTGCCCACTGCTAAAGAGAAATTAATATTCACTGCGGTCGCAGTGAATATTCATTTCTCTTCAATAGCGGGCACAGTAGTTGCAGCAGCTGGCTTCCTGCAGCCACCCGGGCTATCACGTGTGCTTGCTGCAAATAATGTGCCCACTATTGAAGAGAAATGAATATTAATGAATGTGAATATTATTTTCTCTTTAGCAGTGGGCACACGTGATCTCCCCGCCACCGCAGTTGCTGGCATCGGAACAAGTTGCTGCGAGGGAGCGCAGGGATG